>JAPYYV010007934.1:0-43292 GCA_030522625.1 Copidosoma aretas | reverse complement strand
TTTTTTTCCTACTCCCGGCCATTGTTGTAAAATTTCAGCCGCCGCTGCCGCATGTGCGGTTGTTCCTTGCTTCCCCGTTCGTCGACAGCGGCCAACGACTACTGGCCGTCGACGACGCGAGGAGCCCAAAAATCGATGCTATCCGGCTCGTATCGAGGAAACGGCGACGTGCCTCCCCGAGCGTTTACCCGGCACACGTGCGACGCTCGGAGCGGCACGAGATCTGATTATTTTTTTTTTTCTTTTTTTTTCAAAGGGTCCCCGAGAGGTGCAGGTGTATGATATCGAACGGGCATCGACGGATCGATACTTTTGAGCAGCCCCCGTTCTCGAGCTCGGGCGGGAATTTTATTTCCCGAGGCGCGAGGGATCCCTCTCTCCGACGCGTAACCGGAGCAAGGTCAGCCGAAGCTCGCGCGTTTGACAGATGCGTCGTCGTCGTTCCCGGCTGCGTCGCGGCGCGCACCGGCGCCAGAGTGCTTTCTCTTCTCCTCCGCCCTTCCCCGTGGCCTTTTATCCCTCTCGGGTGCACGGCGCGACCACCGGCCTTGGAGCTGTGGTATCGCAGCGTGGGTCGGAACGTCTTCCTCGCTATTTTTTGGGCTTTTTTCGTCGATACGCGACCGAAGCGTCTTGCGGGGGACGAGAGGGATCGCCAAGCGTGAAGCACTGCAAAAGCTCGGGGCGAGCCGCCACGTTTCACCCGGTGCGCCGAGCTTTTTAACGGATACGACCGAAAATTCGGTGTACCAAAGCTGTTCCGCGCCGCTATTGATAATCGTATTTCACGCGGGAAATACATTGCAATGCTTGCCGGTGAGGCGATTGGCCTTCGGCCCGCGAGTAACATGGGAGCCGCGTGTACGCGTTGGCCCGCGCGCGTCAATATAGTTGCTCGAGTTATTCCCCCACGTACCCGTCGACGCAGACACTATAATGTATTCAGCGCGTTATCTCCATCTGATACAAATATCGCTAAAAGCTTGCGTCCGGCGTCGCCGAAGCAATTATTCGTGTTCGGTACGTGTACACCACAGCGCCGTCCGCCTCTTTTCGACCGTCCGACCGATCGCGCACTTTTCTACTTGGACGATGGATCATTGTACTGTCAGTAGTATTCGGAGCAAACGGACGCAAACAAAAAATCATTCCGCCGAGTCCTTTGTGCACAAGGCACCATCCAACAATGATAACCAGAGAAAAAGGTACGGGCACACAATAATATGGTCGAAATGTTTCGCTACGTCCCATCGCTACGTGATCCGAAGCGTTCGATTCACGCAGGACCAAACCTTTTTCTCTCGTAAAAATCCACGGTGTTCCCGCAGAGCGCTCGTGGGCTTACAAATAAAGACGATCGATGGGGGGCAAAAAAAGTGGGTATATTTGCGTTTGCCTTCCAGCGGATCGAGTTACGAGGGCCAATGGCAGAACGGCAAGCGCCACGGCCTCGGCATGGAGACCCGGGGTCGCTGGGTGTACAGGGGCGAGTGGACGCAGGGCTTCAAGGGCCGCTACGGGGTGAGGCAGTCGACGACCTCGACTGCGAAGTACGAGGGCACGTGGGCGAGCGGCCTGCAGGACGGATACGGCTCCGAGACCTACGCCGACAGTGGTGAGTTGCTGCTGTTCTTCTTTCTCTTACATCCTTGTACGTATTGTACATTCCGATTCACGTGAAATAGTCCAGATTGGTAAATAAGCCCGGGAGAGAGCAACCTCGCCGTAACGTTGAAACGTGACTTTTCGAGGTGCACTAGAGTCCAGAGGCGCCCCTCTGCGCAGTCGAGAGGCCAGTGAACTTTCCGGCGACGGGGACAAGCTGTGTATTCATTTTCTATGGGTAGATTTTTTTTCCAAAAATTTTATTCACGCGATTGAGCGTGGAAAACGCAAAAATTGCTAGCGGGAAGTGAAAAAAAATGCACTGCTAAGTAGCTTTTGAGAAATGCGGTTGCTTCGGCGGAGATTCTGTCGGGTGCTGAGCAAACATTCATCACGGTAAATTAGTCGGGTAGGGTAATCGCGGTGAATCGAGCTACGGTATGCTGTTGGTCTCGCTTGAAAATCCGTGGGATAGAGGAAACGCTGGTGGGGAGAGAAGAACAGGGTCCGTCGGAAGAGCCCCCAAACGCGTAACATTACAACACATAAGTAAACGTCAGGAGCGAGCGGTTAATGCAAACGGCCGGCCGAGTGCGCGGGGGTCGCGGAATGTATGCAGGGACGCGCCACGACCGGAGAAAAGTAAGGAGAAGCAATCTGGAGCAGACTCGCGCTTTTGCAGAAGCAATATCGGAGAGTGTGGGCAGCTGCAGCGTTATACACGCATCAAAGAGATGGGCAGTAATGCAGATCGATCCGCGAACGCCTCGCGCATTTTAATCGAGGAGAGCCGAAGGGGGGGAGTTATTCGAGCGGGAGGAGAAAAAGTCGAGTGGAGGGAGAGAGAGAGAGAGAGAGAGAGAGAGAGAGAGAGATGAGTTTATTGCGTTCCGTTTTATTTATAAAGAGCGCGGCCCCCGCCCCCTTTTCGAATCTCGCGCATCGACGCGGCTGCGCTTATGGCTGCATGCTCCGAGGATCGTCCCGATCTCCATAGCTGTTTACTCTCCTGTTCGGTGCTGGTACGCGCGTGCCCGATTTTCAACGGTGCGCCTCCTCGACTTGGGTTCGGGCTGAAAACTGCAGTCGTAGGAGGGTATTTCCAAGCTTGCGTGTGCATCAACTTTGACCGTCAATAGTTGCACGGGAGTTTCTTGATACGGAAACATTTTAGTATCCGATTTTGTCGCTCTATTGCTCCAAATTGGATCGCAAGGCAGTGGATTTTATTATCGACCATATCCTACACATTATACGCACCCTGCGCGTATAATTAGCGGCTCATTCCTCTATTTTTCCCAAGTCGAGGCAACCGATCGACCGACCACGTGTGCTGCCGGGAGTCTCATTAATATCGTGCATCCCTTGGTGTAAAGTCGACGAAGAACGTACTCGTAATCCATCAGCGCCGTCGGGAAGCTACGATCGGCAGCATCCCGTGGGATGGATTTTTTGCACCCACTATCGAGGATGCTTCGTGAACTTTAAAAGTTGGAACAACGGTATCGATCGAAGGAATGGAAAAAGTATCGTTCCACGCGGTCACGACGGCGGCACACCGTGCGCGTGTAACACACACCCACGTGCGGAGACTCGATTGCAGACGCAACGGCGCCAGCGAGTCCGCAGCAGCCGCGAAGCTGCTCCGAGCCCGTGCAGCTTTTACCACACCAACCGTGCTATGGACACATGTACATACATCTGGCACGAACTATATAGCGCGGCGCGCGGCTCGGCGGCAGTGCCACTATCTTTTCCCGAGCTCTCTCGTCCATTATTCGCCTCCGCCCCGTACTTGTGCGTGTATACATCGTACAATATATACCAAAAGAATGATCGCTCCTCCATCGCGATTAAGGCCAACTCGATAGCGTTTCCGCGCGCGTGGGAGGGTTTTTTGTAGGTGTACGTATCTATACATCTGTACTGGGTGGAATAAGGCGCAATAGCGAAAGAATGCCGAGGCAGCGGAATGCTGATTTCTTTTTGCCAGCGAGCTTCTTCGGTTCGGCGCTTTTGAGAAATGCTGGGAATGTCCGCGCCCCCTCCCGGGGGTCGGGCCGGACGTACTGATTAGTCGAAGGAGAATTTCGGGACGCGTCGGCATCATTTTTCGATCCAAGTTAACGGCACGCACTATCGGAGAGAGACACGTTGGAGAAAAGTCGGGGCCGGCGAAAGTAATTTTGCAACCTCCGCGCGGCGAGAGCGAGGGAGACACGGCGCCCTGGGCGCGCCGCCTTACGCCGAAAATAAGTACGGCCGCTGTACGCGCGCGCGTATGGTCCACCGAGCGATGCCCACCACCGGCTTCGATTTGCACGTGCCGCCGACGCCGGGCCGACCGCGCTGTGCGCGGCGCCCCCCCCCCCCCCCCCCCCCCCCGCCCGGCCCCGCCGCCGGGCGGCCCAGGGGGGGGGGGGGGGGGGGGGGGGGGCTTCTTATTCGCCGCCGCCGCGCAAAGTCCAAACATTATTTTCTCTCGTCGCATCGGGGCTCTCGCTGCGCTCTGCTCCACATCCCGAACGTCGTATCGGGTATATATATACCTGTATGCATATACTCTTGACTTACCGACAGATAGCTCCGGTCCGTTCGCCCACGTGGGAGGGACGGATGATGCATCGACGCGGTACACGGATCGGCCGAGTTGTTTGGTCGAAGAGGGTACTTGTGTACCGTTCGGGTGGGTTTTTTCCCCGTCGTCATCGCCTCGCCCCCGGACTGTACACAGATCAATATTGGGTGGTGCGGATGTTGGACAGCGGTACGTTTCTGATGGGGGGAAGATCTTGAGATGAAAAATTCTGAAATCTCAGAAGTGTTTTGATTTATTGCGGGTAAATCAGTTGGAAAGGTCTCTTGAGCGGATTCCGAGAGCCACACTGGTTTTTCCCGTCTCGAAATTCGTCAAAAGTCTCACGAGTACTTGGTAATTTTTGAGTCGCGTGTCTCGAAATCTTTTCAGTTGATAAGACTCCGCTAATTTGATTACCCCGGTGAAAGAATGATTTATATTCGTTTTTGTCCGTCGTGCGTGAAACAAAAAAAACAATGATATAAATGTCCGAAAATTCAACATCGGCAAATTCGACAACTTGCTATCTCTATATAGGAATAAAAGTATGCATCGATTCTGCAAATTTAAATCATTGTGCTGTACAAAGTCAATGACAAGAAAATAATCATCAGAATGTGATAGTATGGGATAGCACAGTACACGGAGAGAAATTTTTGACTGCAAGAGCTCGCACATTCATCGGACTCTTACACTTCGGTATAATAAGTCTCTCTCCTACAGCCTAATAATTTAACTCTTTTATCAAATCCAACTAATTTTATGAAAAATACTGGACAAATCTTCAGAATTCCTGCTTTATCTTAGTTTTTTCCAGCGATGGTGTGACGAGACTAAATAAAAGTCAGTTTATTTGATGGAAATTTTTCACATTACAAAAGCATACAGCCATAACCTACAAGACTGTCATAATACTGTAAATGACGCACCAGACTCGTTTGACCAACTCGGTCCACGGATTTTCTACCTTAAGCTGACTCTGACTTTCTCGCTCCGTATGGATATATTTATATTATATACGTTGGGCCGTGAGCCTCGATATTATTGTCATGAGAGCGTCCAAAGGCTTGGGCTCTTAAAGCTCGGCACTATATCTAGCTCTATGAACACAAATTCCCTTGTGTTCAGTCTCTCAGCCCAGAATTTATCTCCGTGCAATACATTGCACGATCCATCAGACAGACAGAGTAGTAGAAACAGCCAGAACAGGTAAGACATAAGGATGACCATTGAAAGGGTAGCACTACTTACTATCAATTCAACACGACTGCGCACCGTCTTCGGAGAGTAGAGGACAGCTGTTGCTAGTTACTGTAACAGAATAATGTCATAAAAATAAAGGAATGATCGAACCAAGAGATGCGTCGAGGCTCGATCAAAGTGTCGCGCCGACCAAAAATTGTACGGAGCACGCATCAATATTAATGCCAAAAGGCACAAAATACATCGAACAAAAGTCACAAGATTTTCCATTTTCACCCAAGAAGTATGATGACGCCAGCGAGCTTGGGGGGAAATTACGATGACGCCATTCCGGTGTACTCTGGCCCTCGAGCACCAGTAGGCACAGGGCATACTACAAGCGGACGAAGGAGTTATTTAAGCGTAAAAAAAGCAGCGCGAGGGGAAAACCCTTCGCGTTCGATTCGCACGTGCCGATCCGAATCATCGAAAGAACAACAACGAATACGAGTCGACCTCAGCTGCAGCATAAGCTTCTCTCCTCTCGATGAGGCTGACTCTGGAGAGCCATGCCAGCTCACATCCCAAGGCACGTCGCAGCACTTTGATAGGTACATCGCGGCGCTTACTCTACTTGGTGCGCCGAGGGACGCGGGGAGGGGAGCAGGTTACTAAAATAAAACAAATGGCTCGGCCGACTCGCTGGAGAACTCGGCTGCCCGCTGAACATCGAGCAAATCAAATCGGTCTAGTCATTCAAAACGGACGGACACCCGCAAACTCGTAAGATCAGCTGTGGTGGTAGTAGTGGCAGCAGATCGGTATGAAGAGCACTTCCGGCCCGAAAGGCCGATACATTCGTGCAATAGCTATAAAAATCTATTTTTCGCCTCCCCGCGGGCACACACGTGCGATTGTATTCTCGCGGCTCGACCCGCGCTAAACTGCTGTCCGTGCAAGTAGTGGCAAAGAGTTTTTGTTTTGCTCGCAAAGTCCTCGAAGCCAATGATGCCGCGATGATTCACCGACCGATCGCTCTTGTACGTCGGATCTACCCGCCTTTTATATCTCGTGAATTCGCGGATGCGCGATGCGGAATTCCATCAGCGGTGGCTCCTGCACGTCCGCGTAAATAAATGTCGTCACTGGCTGTTATTCCCCTCCCTCTCTCTGACTCAGGGTCGCATGTATTCGGCGCTCGACTCTTCGGCGAGTGAGCCACCGCATACGTCTGTATACATGTATATTACCAATATCGAGCCCCGAGGCATCCGAAGCATTTTTAGATTGACGCAGTGTAAGCAATCGGTACAGCTATATAGGTGCATGTATGCACATGTCGAGCAGCGTTTTATGCACTTTCTGGTGGAAGATGAAAATACACGTGTGACCAATGATATTGTTTGCTTTCCGAGAACAGCCAGAGTGATCGGGGATGATGGGGAGGAGATAACAAAAAATTGGTCGTTTTGTCGCGTTGCAGGCACCTACCAAGGACAATGGCTACGAGGTATGCGACATGGTTACGGAGTGCGGGCGAGCGCACCCTTCGGTTTGGCTTCGCACTACAAGCCGAAGCAGCAGGTTAGAGCGTCGCTGACGTCCCTGAGGAGCACCGAGGCTGCCCCAGGAACGGCACCGACGCCCGAACCGACCGATAGGCGGGACCGCCGCGTCGACGATAGCAGAGGAGGCTTCGTGCTCAAAGCGAGGAGCGACGAACAGCCCACGAGGCGAAAGAGCCTCACCGAAAAGTCCCTCAAAAAGGGCTTCCTCGCTGTAGGTTTTATATAAGCTGTTGTTTTTTTTTTTTTTTTTGTTGTTTTTTCTTTTCCACCCCCCTTTTATGACTATTAATAATAATAATAATAATAATAATAACAATGATGACGACCAAAGGGCTTGAAAATCCGCAAGCAAAGGAGCACGGGAGATCTAGAAAAGCGTGGCACGGCAGGCAGTATCCGGAGCAATGCGAGCACCGCGTCGTGGATGTCGACCGAGAGCTCGCAGAGCCAGGCTTCCGCCTCGATGCACACCGACAGCAACGCCTCAGATTTTACCCCCCCCCCCCCCCCCCCCGATACAGGACGAGCAGATGGACGCCTCCGTAACCGAGACGTACCTCGGCGAGTGGAAGAACGACAAGCGCACGGGCTTCGGGATATCGGAGCGCAGCGACGGTCTGCGCTACGAGGGCGAGTGGTTCAACAACCGCAAGTACGGCTACGGCGTGACGACCTTTCGCGACAACACGAAGGAGGAGGGCAAGTACAAGAACAACGTCCTGATAACCAGCCAGAAGAAGAAGCACCTCTTCCTCATACGCTCGGCCAAGTTCCGCGAGAGGATAGACGCCGCGGTGGCCCAGTCGCAGCGCGCCAGCAAGATAGCCCTGCAGAAGGCCGACATAGCCGTCTCGAGGACGGCCACGGCCCGGGGCAAGGCCGAGCTCGCCGATTACGCCTCGGAGCACGCCAGGGAGGACTCGGAGCTCGCCCAGCAGACGGCCAAGCAGTTCGCCCCCGACTTCCGGCAGCCCGGACTCGAGAGGCGAGGCCCGCGCGAACCGCCGATGATGATGATGATGATCATCAGCGCGACTGAGTATACTTTGAGCCGTAACGTCCGTCTTGTCCCGCAGGCTGAAGAACCGCAACGCGCCCAAGTACGTGCCTCCGGCCCAGGACGTCCTCCCCGGCAAGAGCATCCTCCACAAGGGCTCGAGCCTCGAGCAGCAGTCGAGGCAACAGCTGCCGCCGGACGCAGCGGCCGACGTGACGCCGATGACGGATTACGGGAGTACGGACGGCCAGGTGCGCCGACAGAGCCTCGTCAAGCCGACGCCACGGGACGAGCAGCCGGCGCCGATGGCGGCGATGACGGCGGAGGGCGAGCCGATACGGAACAACCTCGTCGCCTCGGGCATCTACGTCCCGAGTACGGTGCCGCTGCCGCAGCACCAGTTCCCCGTCGCGGAGCTCGAGAGCCACGCCGGCTCGAACTACTCCTACAGGCAGCACCAGCATCGCCATCATTACAGTCAGACGCCGCCGCCGCCGCAGCAGCAGCAGCAGATGGTCTACGGCCAGTCGCAGTACAACCCGGTGGACCAGTACAGGCCCGGATATCAGAATCAGTATCAGCCCGGTTACGCGAACCAACAGGTAAGGGGCGAGGGTGGCCACGGGCGGATGGAAGCGTGGCTAGATTGCTACTGCGAATCGTTGCAGCTGCGCGACGCTGATATTATTGCCTACTCGTCGTCGTAGTGCGATCTTCGTGGTCGTATTGCACACGTATTTATATTATAGCCTCGACTGTATTAATTACTTATGCGTAAATATACGTGCAGTTGGTAAGATGCGTGTACACGTGTACATCTTAACGTGACTTCGTGGAAAATCAAAACTACTGCAGCGTGTGCGTGAGCTTGCGCAAAACATTTATGATCAAACTCAACTGTCTTTCTCTCTTTCTCGACTCAACTGATGTGTGCTCTGTGCTTTCGTAACGCGGCGCGGGGAATCATACGAGTGCTGGAAATATATTATGATGGATATGTACTCCTGTTCTCTTTCTAGATAGTATTACAACAACCGTCTGTGCTTTCGTACAGCCCAATGTCTAGTCCAATGTCCTTAAGCCAAATGAGCCTCTATGGGAACCAGCCCTTCGGTGTAAGACCCGTGTTTCAGATGTGTTCATGATTAATTTATTGACTGTCTCATAATATATCTGTAATGTACATACATTAATCGACAGACATTATATTTTCAAACATCCAGAGAATGCGCGGTGAAACGGATAACTAACTTACTATTACCGTTATCATCGACACAATAACGTTGTCATTGTCATTTTTATGATACGATTTATGGTGATCTTTTTGTCAGCTTTTCAATAGTGAACGCCACATTTTGCGGATTTTTGTCGGATTTTTACATCGCGGACAGGCGTGGGCCATACAATTTTAAGACAAAGGAGCTTTTTGCTTGAACAATAGCGTAAAATAGTGCCGCAACTCTGTGTATACTTTTTAATCTCCATACAAGTACGCGAGTGTCTAATATAGTTGAGAGAGTCCTACTACTTCTGCTTCTACTTCTACTAGTAATGCTACTGCTCTACCTCTACCGCTACTACTACTACTACTACTACTACTACTACTACTATATGCTACTAGTACTGTTAAGCTTTGAGTTTGCGGCTTAGGATTAGGAGTAAATGCACTCGCTAAACGTCGCAGAGTAGTCCTGCAGCTGATTTTTCCTCGCGACCAGAGTCGTCCTGATGGTTCGCCGTGTCTGTTCTAGCCATCTATACCTAATCAGTATGGGTTCACGCCCATGATGAACCAGATGAACCAGTACGGGGTGCCGCCACAACAACAACAACAACAACAACAACAACAACAACAACAACAGCAGCAACAGCAGCAACAGCAACAGTCACAGCCGTACGGCCAGAGACCGGATCAGCCGCAACCGCAGAACTACCAGCAGTCCGAGGAGGCACTGAGGCAGCAGAACGCGGCGTCGAGCATACGGAGGAACAGCCGAGTGCTCAGCCCCCAGGACAGGCCTGTCCAGAATATCGGACAGACCCTCAACGACAGGTAAACGCGACCCTGTTGTGCTCGTCGCTCTCGTGATTCGATCCTCGAATCCCTCCCTGTCCCCAGACTGGACCACTACAAGAGGCCCCCCAGTCGGGACAGCTCGGTCGACCGGTACAGACGGCACCCGCTCGTGAGCGGATCCAGGCAGGCTTCCATCGACAAAATGGCCCCGTCGCCGACGCCGGATATTCCAGACAAGTGAGGCACAATCGTCTTATACCTGTACATTTTGACCGTTAATACACGCAATCTAAATGTGGTGTTCTCTGCGACGATCGTCCACAGCAGGTCGGTGAGGAGTCCGAGCGCCCTGCGGTCGGGCACTCCGGTGAACGGATCGGTGATAGGCAGCGGGGCCGCGTCGCCGTCGTACGCAGCGTCGGTGACCAGTCAGTTCGAGGATGTGCTGCTGAAGAACAAGGGCCTCGGTCAAGAGATACTGCCGAGTCCTGGTCAGCCGAAGCGGACCGAGAGCTTGTACGTGACGCCTGGAAGAGGAGGCGGAGGTGGCGGAGGTGGCGGTGGCGGTGGTGGCGGCGGCGGAGGCGGTGTTAAGGTAAGCACTCTCTTCTCTACCCTTACGAGTACATTATATTATAATCATACGTATTCCCAATATTTATATAACGTATAAGATTTTTCACGCAACAAAAAAGTAAGACACACTTTGCAGCGATTCTTATTGACATTTATTTTTCACGATCACAATTTTCAAGGTATACTACAAACTTGTTGTTTCGATACATTCCATTCGCAATCCATGGGACGTACGTGTGTGTACGTGTCCATTACGCACATTGATTCTTTTGGAAAAAACTTTTTTAACATACTTTTTCTATTTAAATTAAATCTTAGCTTTTCCTTCAAAGTAATTTTTATTAGAACTACCATCATTATCTTTATTATTATTATTATTATTATTATTATTATTATTATCATTATTACTAATTACTTTCATTTATTGCATGTGAGCTTGTATATACATGTATATGAATAACCAAGTATCATATTTGATACAAATTAATTCAAATCCACCGTAAACAATTCATAGTTGATGACAGTAATGTTTCAATTAGACTTTCAACAGAATATTTAAAATAAAGACTGTCCATTCATCAGTTATTGCAGTTCCTGTACAAAAGAATGCATTAGTGTAAAATTAAATTGTTAACAGTTTAATATACATAGAGTAGTAAAATTCACATGTGCATAATATTAAAGATAGCCTTAATCTTATCATAAATCATACAGAAGCCCTACAGTAATTGGAAGACAAAGAAATGCCTGAACGTAGAGTAGTAAAACAAATAGCATATCTAAACATGAAGAAAGTTTTAGAAAATAATAACTAACTGTTGTAGTTTAACAGTAGCAATTCACTAAATAATCCTTTGTGTGATTTAGCTTTTCTGGTCTTGTTAACAAATATTGAGATGGAAGATTTTTCGACTTGAATTAAACTATATTTGTATCCCTCTTAACAATAACCCCTGAACATATCATCCCATCCGAAATGTCTTAGACCCCCTTTTGCAATTTTTGTCTGGTTGTCTGTAATTGTTTGGCAATTTGTGCTGTGTTCTGTGCATGCCGACACTCAGGACGCGAGCCGGACGGTCCCCGCCTTCGCCGCCACAGCAAAGAGCCGCGCAACCCTCTAAGTATAAGTATCCTCCATTATAATTCCAACTTAAACAAACAACAAATTGATCGATTCTCGATTATAATTAATGCAGCAAACGATTCCTACTACCACTACAACGAGCATCCCTATATAGTGAGATCAAAGATTGCAATGAAACCATTACTTTTAGCTATTCAAGGGCTTGCCGAATTTGTTTTTACTCTTACAATGCGCATCCAAGAGAAATTTTACAAAAATCAAAGAATTGCTGGCGTATTTTATCCTCGCTTGGCCTCATTATAGCGAGATGCTGCGTTATTGTTTATGTATCACAAGAAATAGAGGAAACGATATTATACTATGTGTAAAATACAGAGAAATTTATTTTTGAAAACATAATAAATATACTCTTATCTAGTTTACACGACAATGAAAAATCATCGTTACAAATAAATTTGTACTGGAGTCTAGAGTTTTACAAAATGAAAGAAAGAAAATGCTCATTTGTAAGTGCATTATACGTAAGATATTAATGGAAGTATATTATTTGCGAATAAAATTTGGATGTACCTGCTGTTATCCGTCTTAAACTAATTAGCCATGTGACTCGTAAGGCAGAAGTTACAGATACTATGATTCCAAAAGAAAAAGATTAAATGTAGATGGAAGAAACTGAGATGCAAGTTTGACGGAAAATTTTCCAACATGTTCATTCCTCAATTTTTGAAATATAGTATAAAATGGCTATGATCGGTAATAAAATGAAGCACAATATTTATATGAATCGAGAATAAATTATAAATATGTATGAAAAATATATATTTTGCTGCAATATTCAATAACTGATAAATTAAGTTTAAAAACCAAGCTAAACTTTCTAAGAATGTACGTGTATGTGATAATACTTGTGCTTGATACTTCGTTCAAAGAGCTTATTTTTCATTGCAAAAACACTTTAATAATAAGAATATTTTAAGATGGATAATAAAATACTTCACTCGGAATACTTATTAAATTTCGTATGTGAATTCCTAATTAGTACTTAGACTACACAATTTATAGAAATAGTATATATATATATATATTATTAAAAGGTTCGATAAAATAACGTAACGATGTTTTCTTGTCAGAGGAAATATTATACAAAAAAAAAGAACAATAACTGTTATAACTGCACTAGTTCCTTTCTTCCAGAATAACTTATGCCCTCCAGTCATAACTATTTTATCAACATTACCAGTTAGATTAACATTCATTTTGTAATACTTTACGAGTTTGATGATTTATTTATTAACCAAGTGCAACTTGGATGTATAGGATAAGTTGATCAAAGTGATAAACAGAGCACAAAATATATGCGCATTCTATCCACAACATATTACAAGGTGGGAAAGAGTAAGAAAATATTTCAGTACAATGAGTGTTCAATTACTTTTATTGTTTATTAAAAAAAATCAAAAAACATTCATTTCCATTTAAGAACTGTGTGCGCGGTGTGGAGGCGGGGTCCGTACTCTAAAGCTGTGAGAAGAAAATATATATATATAATTTTAATAAGTACAACGATTGTCAAAACCATTACCCCTTTTCCTAGCAAACAAACACATTTTTACTATTGATATATTGCAATTTAAATTTGCGATGAAACTTGACCCTTTTATATACGATATTAAAAAACAATGTTTTTTAAGTACTCTCTTACCTCCACACCGCATCTCCCTTGTTTTGTCAAATGTGTTATATTTTTAGATGCATGCTTTTTGTCTTTACCAGTCTTTTTACCGATTCTTGATAAATATGTTTAGTAAGTAGATATACATGTAGATGGTGGTTAGCGGTTAGATAAGTTGAATAGAAAATTGGAGAAAACGTTGGAAATGATCACATTTGTCAGAATTTAAGAATTTTCCGACCTTAATTTCATTTGTAAAGAGTTCGGTCGCATTTAAAGTAGACATGCCTTTGGAAAAATCAACCGTAACATATTTAGATCACTCACATTTTTTATGAGCGTCATTAATAATGATTTTTGTCCGCTGTAACAAAATTAACTGTTCGATCCATTTTGTACATTAACTTTTAACATATGTTTTTCCAACAAATTAAGCAATAAAATATACATGTATATTTTTTGAGAATGAAATATTTCTATGAATATTGTACGAGACAACTAAAGTAAGAAAATATCGTATGTTGATCTTTGCGAACGGTAAGATGATTTTGCTATGTAAGTTGAACTTTGCCTTAACTCAGTCGGTGTCCTTATTCCTAACACTAAGAAAATTTAAAAATGCTATCCAAATTACACAGAAAAGATGAACAATTCTTCTGCTGCGCTATCTATGTAATGTTAATCAAATATATACTCAATGAGAATGTGAGCTTTACTTAAAATAATTAAACCAGGAAATTTGTAAACATTATTTTTACGAGATAAATAACAAAAAATAATTTTCGAAACGCACATTCCAGTGTTAAGTTTTTGTTAAGGTCTTTTTCTAAAAATTAAACTCACATAATACCAGTATAATACTTTGTTTCTTCTCAAGCAGAAAATTATTGATCAAAAAGTCAAAAAAATGTCAAATAAGTTTATAAACTGCGAATGAAATATTAAAAATGCATATAAAAATTGGTATGGATCATGAAGATTTGTCACTATTGGTTACGAAAAATCAAAAACAAAAAAAAAAGAAAGATCCAGTTTTACGTGTGACTTTTTTAAATTACATCATTAGGTATTGTCTAACATTTTAATAAACTCATCTATCGATATGTGATCAAAATTAATAAGAAAATTGGATTACTGTACGTAAGGGGTGTAATTGTAACAGGTACATGGAAAAATGGTTGTTTTTTGCACCATTGCAAGAAATTAATTGTTGAAATATTTTTTACAGAATTCAGAAAAATAGTTTGAAAGGGATAAAATTTCTCTTTTTTCGTGATCTGTTTCGTACTTTTTGTATATTCATATTGTGTCATGAAAAATATTTAAGTTGGATCAACTTATTTTGAACCACAATTTTCGGTAAATAATGAGTTATTGTATTGTGTGATGTAGAAAATATTGGAATGTATTAAGAATAAATTGAATGTATGAAAAAAAGTTCAGAACAGTTAATTTGGTTGATTTTCATGAAACGTGTTTATCATTGATTAAATTTTGCATAGACATCAGATATAAAATTTTCAGCATGCTTTTATTTTGTTATGTCTGGCTGGAGTCTATTCTTCTCTTCCTTCCTGTACTCGATGATCCACAATAATTCACCAAATACATTAGTTGAAAAAACGTACACGCAAGTTATTTTGATATTCATCGACATCCATAAAAATACAAGAAGTTGTTGTTTGCGCCCTGTTACCACGGCAGACTTTTAACTGTATAACCTTGACAATCGGGTGATTCGATCGTAATAAATTTTTCTACTCGCGTTAGATAAGATCCATGCGCCGAATATTGGGACGAGTATACAACGACATATGTAGAGATACAATGACGAGTAAAATACAAGCAGCGGCTGTTGAATAAGTGGCAGCTTTACAATTGGGCGATATTTTGAGGTTCTTAAAATAATTTTCACGAAGCCTCGCTAAGGTCCGGGGACCGAGAGAAATCGCGGAATGCCGATGCGCGATTCTCGTGTCTGCGTTAATTGTCGGAGTGAATACTTGCCCGTTATTCATACATTTGCAATCTGTGTGGCGTTTATTTTTGAACCTCCGTATAATCATTGAGCTTGAAAGCACCAGAGATTTTATTGTGATTGATACAAAAAAAAAAAAATTGTCCTGCACTATTTGCACCAATGCCGAGACACAAATGCTCAAGAGTTTCGATACCCCCAACTTTTAACGTACCCATTTGTGCCCGAGGTATCGCGATTTCGTTCGTATTCGACAATCGACTCGATAAGCCGATAATTTAATGGCAGCAGCAGCAGCAGCAGCAATCCGCAAAAAAGTAGAGAGGGCACGCAGGGGGGCGGGCGTGATCCGACGCGGAGGGAAGGGGGCACTCTATTTTTGTCAAGCCTAAGCAAACAAGCGCGGGGACGCTCAGTCTGCGGCCTAGCCTCCGATTATTCGGACACTCGTCTCGGGCGTCGTTTTTCCGCTGTTATCGGGACAGCTGGTGGTGGCCCGGTCCCGCGGCCGCGCACCCGGGCCACCCCCGCGTCGCAGCAGCGCCAGTGCTGGGGACGAGTAAATAATAAGGGGCGCGAGGATGTTTTCGTGGGCGTCCCAGCCGGACGAGGAGGAGGAGGAGGCGCTCCTCTGCAGTCCGGCCCTCATGGCCAGGAGGGCCTCGGAATCCTGGATCGACACTCCTCCCGTCGAGGTACGCATTTCATCCCCACTGGGACTCGGTTCGGAGATTCACAACAAGTCGACGGGCGATTTTGAAGTCGCAGAGCCGTTTAGCCTCTGAATGGTATACTTACTTATCGGACGTGCCGAGCGTTTACGGGTCAGGAGGGTGAACGAGTTCGGATGTACAGGGAGGCAAGGACGCGATCGAGCCAAGAACGGCTCGGGCGGAATTACGGGGACGAGGATTCTCGGCTGGCAGGGGGCCAGGACTCGGCCAGGAATTGCATAGCTTATGAATCGACGCGTCCAATTATACATCCCGGGGTCACACGCGTGCTGCTGCTGCTGCTGCTGCAGCTGCTCCGTCGCTCGTGCATACGGCGTTTGCTCTTGGATTTTTTTTTTTTTTTTCTTTTTTTTCTCCTTTTTTTTCCATCGAGTACTCACTAAAAAATTGGGATCCGAGATGACGAACAAAAAAGCCGGTAGCGAAAATCATTCGGACGGACGTGTTGTCAAGAATAAATGGTCCGCGCATAGGCAACGTTATTTTCAAAGTTCTCGCAAATTAATAACAAATTCCTGGCGCGAGTGGCCAACGATTGATTTATGAAGACTGCCGGCAAAAATCCACAAGTGGATCTATTTTCGACGTCGGAGAGTGTGTATTATATGCATGATACATACAGCGACGACGATACGCACGACAGCGACGACAAAACTGATGACGACGACGTTGTTCATTATCGGGAGCGATGTACTTTGTGTCTTCAGAAGCTTTGAATTTATTTATTTTTTTCCTTTCCCCCCGGCATGTCGCGAAACAACGTGCTACCCGCATCACTCGTGACAATCGTCACAACGTACCACTGTATCATCATTTGCCCATGATATTTCACGTCGCGATCGACCGAGATTAACCGCATCGGAAAGAAAAAAAAAAAAAAAAAGCACGGGGGGATGAGAGATATTATCGGCTCCCGGCTTCGCGACGCCAGCTATTTATATATACGTTGTACGGGCGAAAAATATGGCGATGGATGAGAGAACGAGAGTATACGGAAAGGGCAGCGAGGCGGCAAGAGAAAAAAGCTACTCCGTGTACCGTCTGTTGTTTCATGTAGGCGGTGCCGGCGACGGTGGTCAACCTGCAGCGAAAGAAGTCGCTGCCCGACGTGGCGCACCCGGTCCAGCTGAGCGCGACGGCGCCGCTCTCGAGGGAGGAGGTCAGCGTGCTGAGCAGCATGAGGCGCGAGGAGATACGCAGGCAGATCGACGAGCACGAGAGGCTCCGGGCGAATCCTCTGCTCTACCTAGTCAGTCCTCAAGTCAAAGTGAGTCTCTCTCTCTCTCTCTCTCTCTCCATCGGAGATGACTCGATGGCCTCTTTACATTCGTGCATATAAAAGCAATGCAGCTCGTTTTCCATACAATCCGATCAACCCGCGGGCCTCTCCCGCTCCTGATGCTTTCCGTCATCTGCTATACTACAGTATACTCACCAATACCGTTATCAATACCTATACTCCTGCAGCGCCTATTAACATTAATGCTCTATGATGCCACTCGACAAGTTTTCGAGTTTTCGTGTAAGCGTGCGATATTGTCTAACACGTCGTTTCATACAGAACGCGCTCATCAAATTATTCACTGACACTGTAATGTTAGGATTGTTTAGGCATTTTTTCCAAGTAAGGCTCTCTCGGGTCATCACGTTTATCCCTTATTCATTGGTTTACAAAGTCTGACCGTTTGTGAATACTCAACTTTACCATTTTGCACGCATCAATTTGTGATCCTCCACCTTTTCATTTCTTGCGTAAATATTCACGAGTCGTCTATGCCAAATTCCTGCGAGGAAATAACATACGGCACATGTGCCTGACATAATATGCGTCACGTGGTCCCCACCCCCCGATTGCACCAACTTCTCCTTTGCAGTATCGCTCCTATGATGCATTTTTTTTTTTTTTTTCACTCTAGTGTCGCAGTGTCAATAAACATCGTACATCTCAGCTTTTGTACAATTGTAACGAGAATAAAAAGTAGCGATGATCCAACTAACGGAGTACTTGAAGACGAAATCGTACTACCCGAATCGAATCTAGTATATTATATAACGAATTAAAATCACGCTGTTGTGTTATACTCATATCGACTATCGACTTTTCGCGATTTTAAATCAACTGCCGGTCGTTGTTTTTTCTTTTTTCTTCATGACTAACATTGTCTTGCTTTCCACGATTACGCTAACTCGGGGTCAAGAAATTCGATCACCGCTAATACCATCCTGTGGCAATTCTTGCTTTTGCAGGACTGGTTCTCGCGACAGCAGCTGGTGATACTCGTGCTGGTCATCAACATTACGCTGGCGATATTTTTTGTAAGACTGCTGACGTAGCATCAGCAGACCGACTACGATCGGCTCGAGAATCGAGTCGTCGAGGTCACTTGAAGTCACTTAAGATAGGGGACCTGTGGAAAATTGCTAATTTTTGTCCCGCTGTGTCGCCTGCCACGGACAGGAGACTGCGGGAGGAAGATGCTCAGGCGGCCGCCTGACGATCTATTGTGCGGGGTCGTGGCACGTTGGACTTAATAATTCCGGGAGGGATTACGAACGATTCAAGATGACGAAACCAAAAGACGACGCGACACGGTGACTCGCACGTCCGAGAAAGATATTTGAAATGCTGGGAGAAATTTGGCCGAAAAAAGATGATGATGATGATGATGATGATGATAATGATAATGATTGTTACTGCGACTTTGTTGTCCAAGTCTCGCGACGAGCTGGTCGAGGTGCGTTTTACTTGGAGACGGAATGCGAAAGGCCCGATGATACTTATTTGGAACGGACCTGTGTATTATATTACATATACGTACACATTTGTGGAGTAATTGTTTAGCTAACGCGTGAGGGGAACATTCTAGCCGTTGGAGTTGAAACGTTATAATACCATGTACTTATACGCGATTAGGCGGGAGATTTATGGTGCAAGAGCACCTCATGCTCAAAAACGAAATTTTCAGCTAAACCACACGGGCCGATTCCATTCGGTGTAATCGATCAGATCATTATTCGGATTATTTACGAGATTGGATTAAATTTGTCGAGTTTCGAGAACTCAGTAATATAATTAGATACGATAAACTTGACTACTATTTTTACACTGAGTAAATTAATAAAATCTCTGCGGAAAGGTTTATCAGAAGATGAATCAAATGATAATGAGAAGATTATAAAATTTTCGAATAAACGGACGAGAAAAATAAAAAAGACGGAGAGTTGAGAGGATAGTGGAAAAGTTGTCTTGGCGAAATTTCGATCGACCGATCACATTGTAACTTGTGCGCACAAATCATAAATTGATAAACAAATAGATTAATTATGAAAAAATGACGTGAAAGCGAAAAATTTACGGTATATTTGAGTGATGATCGAATAACGATTGTTCAATTTTTTTTGGGGAGGGGGGGTGAGATGTGTGGCTGAAGTTAAATCTACTTGTTGGTTACCACGTCATCTACAAGATACGAAAAAAATTGGAACGAAAATTTGTTGTATAAGGGTGCACAAAAAGAATTTTTCAATTTTTTTTATTTAATTGGAAACACTGACTGACTTACGACGTCATTGTTGGAAAAACAAAAACAGAAAAAAACAAAAACAAAAAAAAACAACGATGTCCGACCCACCAATATCGACCAGCACTAACTCTTTGTACTGTGTTAATTATAAAATCAAAGTAAAGAAAAATAATTTTAAGAGGGGAAAGAATCTGTAGGTAGAAAGAAAAGAATTTAGCATATCGTCAGATCATTTTTGCACTTTAAGGGTTAAGAGTCGAAGTAACGAAATGCAAATGTATTTGCGTGATTTGTGAGAACGATGAGCAGAAAAATATGTTGTATGTAACTGAAATGCATATTTCTACTTCTTAAAGGAATAATTCAATTGTATTGCTAATATTGGATGCTATAAATATTCATGCACTACAAATACAAACCGAAATACGAATCATGATGGATGCATGAGAACCAAGGTGAGAGCGATTTTTTCGGAAGATACATTTTTTTCTTTGCAGTAAACATTGGCAAACAAAATCGTGAGTGGGGTAAATTTAAATATCCAGAAATAATAAAAAGATATTACTTACTTTTTCTCACGATATTTCCACAAAATTCCGGCCGATGATAGAGATGCAGACTTGTTATACAGCCGCACTGAAGTCAAGTCTCGATATGTATCTTGCCACAGATGCAAACTAAGTAAAACGGCTTTTTTGTGCATGTATACATATATTGTCCAGGAAAAATGTTTTCACGCGTATAGGAAGAATTGTATTGTCTTGTTAAATGACAGTCATGCATGTATATTTTATTATTCGAAAAAAAATTTTATTGAAAAGTTAACAATATCTACTAGAGAAAAAGTATTAAAAGTGAAAGATTCTAGAAACATTGAAATACGAGCGAAGGAAAAGATTTTATGATAAGTAATTTCATAAGTATGTAAGACTGTGTGAATGGGTGAGTACGCAAAGTAACAAATTGGAGCGTATGTACATTTCATTCAACTAAATTTGGCTCAATTTTAGAAAATTTAAAAATATAAAATTGGTGCCTTCCAAATTTTCAGGTACTATCTACCATTTTTGTAACATTCTGCGTTAAACGCTCATTTTTTAATCATACAATGAATTCTAAATTTCTAAAATGTACGTGTAAATATTAAATACACGGAAGCCTCATCTTTCTTTCTCAGCGCATTCAAATAAAGTGTATTACTGTAATCTAATAAATTAATGTAAAGAACAAGTGTATCGATAAAATTGTTCTTAAACTTTCGGGCCCAGCAGTTCCTCACGTTACAAATTTTATATATTTCAAAGCGACAAGAATTGTATTATTGGCATAGTAATACATTTGTACACACACATAAAACAAACGAAAATGCTTATAAAATAATGTGAAAAAAGACACAACGTTCCCTTGGATCATCAATTTAGATTTATCACGTAATGATGCGTCTTTTTTTACCTATGAAGCTTTATACAAGGCACTATCATTGTTATCATAAATGCCCGTCAACAGAAAAGTGTGTATTTACACACTTGCATTGAAGTTAGGAAGACAAAGTGATTACATTGAGTCCACAGTTTAAAGAACTCAAGGAATTTTTCATTGAATTATATATACATTATTGTCATTATTGTTATCACTGTCATTATTTTGTAAATATATTGATTGTATGTACTCATGTATTATTATTCTCTATGTATCAACTGATTTCTTTATTTTCCAAGAATACATAATAAGTAAATAAAGAAAAGTCCCTTTATACATATAGGAAATATGATTTATTTATATTGGAGACACGGCAACATACACGTAGTCTTTGTAAATGTTACAATAAAAAGGATTCGGCAGGGTTCAGTGGTAAATATCGTTTTAAATTGAAGTTCAAACAATGCATTGTTAATGAAAAAAAAAGTAATGAAAAACGAGAAAAGTTAAGATGTACGAAGGTTACGTGTTTTTTAAAAATAAAAATATCTCAATGCATACTTTTTGGTTTCATTTGATTATAAAATTTATGCACAACGCTAATAAAAATTTTACAAAAATTATTAATCATTTTGTGTTATTGTATCTGCACTTAACATTAACATTTTTAAATACTGAAATCACACAGCAGAAACAATAATTAAATGCCAAACTCATTTTCTGCTATTTACTTGTCCATTTATTTTTATTGGTGCAGTGCTTTAAAATATTCCATTTTTTAAATGCCACATGCATTTTTCATCGATTATATTCACTTTATTTAAAGCACACGCATAACAAGTCATCTTTACGTCATCATTTTAGGATATTTATTTGTACGATTATTATTATTTGTATATTAGCATTGTAATCACAGTTAACCGTGTTGCAAAAGTATCACTGTTTTGTAAAAATAATACTATGACTTTCAATTTTCAAAGCAATTTCGTTACTTACTACGTTATTTTGTAATCCCATATATATTATTTGTTGAATTTTTTGGTTCATAATGTATTCTATTGTTTTATTGTTGAATCAAATATATTATATTTACAAATTTATATTAAGAGTTGCTACACTATTGATATATTTATTATAGAAAATCATTGTCACGTTATGCACGATCCTGTTGTCATTAAAATGAAGATTCATAAAACTGGAACTTCACGAACTGCACTCTATGAGAGTCTTTTAATTAAGGGAGAAATAAAAAAACAAGCTTTAAATACATTACGATGTCAATTTTATTACATTTATTTGTTTCCCAACCAGTGATGATTTTGTCTGAATGGAAAAGAGTTGTACATTATATTTGGGCTTTAAGTGTGTGAATCATTCTACGGAAGTTCAATAGACTTACAGCCAAATCATTCACTTAGCAACATTTTAATTTTTCTTTGGAGTTGAAAAGTGGCAACATAAATAAAGGCGAAGTATTTTTTTTGACATGTCTTGGAAATAAATCACAAGTTGACTACTCAATCTCACAAATTTGTTAATTTTTACTAAACTTATTTTTAAAATGTTTAAATAACAATATTGTCAATACCGTAAATATTACATTAAAAAATGTTTTGACATTTTGCATCAACCAGAGTATTACTGGTTATAAATATAGAAAAAGGGACAGCCATATTTTGAAGGTAGCTTTTGGGCATGGCAACAGTGAATAGTATTTTCTCAACATAAGTATCGCACGAGCTATATAGCCGTTCTGCTAACCTCGACCCGTTCACGTGACTTTCACGCGTGAATTTGTGAAGAGGCTGCGATCTCCGATTGCTGTATAGCGACTGCTCGCAGTACTAACCATAAGTATATACTATAACTCCACCGTACAGGCTGCTACCGTGTATAATATATAAGCAACGACTCGTGACTGCCGATTTCTGTAATCATGTTGATTCAGTTTTAATATTTATAGTAATGCTTAAGAGCTGAAAAATTTCTCCTTTAAGGAAATTAAGTATCGCACGATGCACGATTAAGTATATGAATGTAATGCATACATTTTTAACTGGAAACTTGTTTATAGGGATAGCTTTAAGAAACTAAAAAATAAGTTGCAATTGCATTATTAATATTCTGAGCGGTAAATTTTACCTGAAGCTCCTTCATGTAATTTTTATCACCAAATCATTTTATTTTTAACATAAATTCAATATTAATTCGTCATGGAGCATCGGACTCATCGGCTAGGTTCTGTTTCTTCCGGACAGGTTACAATAGTAAAATAGATTTTCATGATTTTTCGAATATTTTCTTTTAGACTATTGAGGTGGAAAAATAATGGTTTTGTTAAAAAAAAGTTGATGATAAATTTCGTTCCGGAGCTCCGGAAAAACATAAAACTGCATGCTCTCCGGAGATAAATATTATTTTCTTTATTGGGGGAGCTGCACGAGCTGCATTACTTAATATTAAATTGTTGACACGCTGAAATCTCTCACATATCATCGTATAAAATGTAATGTGTAACTTCTTAAGTAACCCATTTTATATCTTCACCGTTTTTTTCGTTGGTCTAGAAATACACACATATTGAAGCGACTCTTTCCGAAAAAATTTACACCTATAATTGTAATCAGTATACCTAGTAATGTCAGCGATAGTATTCATAACTTTGTCACGTGTTTGAGATGTGCATTTATGCATGAAGACGGTGAAAACGAAAAAATCCGAAAGAAACGAAAATTACTGACGTTTATTTTTCCAAGTAGCGGTGCAGCAATACAACGCTGCCGCTTCTGTTTCCGCAATGACGAGGTGTGAGCAGGATTTGCATACTTATTCGATGCTTTAATTTGACTTCTCGATTCTTGCGGGTCAAGTGTGGTTATATTACGCCGTTTTCTCTATTGTTGCGGAATAGCAGACGGACGGACAAGACAAGTGCGAAAATCGGAATAGCTAATTTTTCTATATACATGAGCTTGCACGGCTCCATCCGGTTTCGTCATACATCATTAGATAGAGATAAGAAAAATATTTTTTTTTCTTATAAGTAGAACTCAACTTCCCTAAACAAATTGATTGCGCTAATTGGACTCCCTTGTTTTTTAGTAGTCAACATGAATAAACGTATTTTTACAAGTTGTAATGGAACAATCTGGTTGGTTAGCAGTACCCATCACTATTGTCGATGAAAAATATAATGTTCAATAATTGTTCATAACATTATTCATCGACCAACTGGTAAGAGTATAATACTCTATTGATTTATTGAAATGAATGAGTTGTTATGCGAGCATTGACCGATAACCGCAGTCTGATTTTTCTTATATTTAGAACGCAGTGTCAAAGAACCTTTTTCGGTTGTATCATTGGTAATACGGTATACCTACATGCACTTTTATCGTACGATTGCATAAAACTGTATGCGAAGAGTAAAATTGTATTTAACTAACGGTAAGACCATAGGAGATGCTTTTTCAGATTGTTAAAATGCTGTGCCGGCAAATTCTAAATTCGATGACGTATTGAAGGACTACTGTAATGGAAATTTAGTTTTAATTTTAAGAAGTTTGTGGCTCAAAACAATATTTTAATTTGCCAAGAAAATTAATAATAAAAAAATATAATAATTACTGACGCAGAAATCGTCATGTGCAACAATCTTTATGTTTTGGACTAGTAGTTTTCGTACAAGATTGGAAAGGCTTTAATTTGCGAACTAAAAGGTTTACGACACGAGCCGTAGGCGAGGGACGTAACGAGGTTCGTAAAGAAGTCTTGACGATCGAGTTACAAATGCCATTTTTCCTACCGAGGGAGTGCCAGGGTTCCAAAAAGACCCAAAGTGGGAACAGAAATTTTTTCACGAAATTTTTCATATTCTCAAAAAAGATATTTGCCATAATAGAAAAATCCATTCAAATTAGTTAAATTCCAAAACTTATTTTGCTTATACTCGTCATTTCTTTGTCTCATACTTTATTAAGATGTATTCAATGAGTTATTACATGTTAAAATTTGTTCTAAGTAATCCAAATAATCTTCCTAATCAAAAGTTTCGTGAATAAGTCTTTGCTTTTAAACCTCATACTCAAAAAGGATAAATGTCAAAACATTTGATGATTAAATGTGTTGCGGAAGAAGAGCCAGTATTTTTTGCGCAGGTTCAAATAACGATACCAAATAAGTTGTTTCGAGATTACTTATGAATCAGCGATTAACATTTGACTTGATCACGATATACATTTTTTTCGAATGTCTATCGATAAAAAACGTAGCCTAATAGATTAGTACTTTAGTAAATTAACTAAAAAATAAAGATAGTGTTTGACACGGGTCGCACTGGAGAAATAGAAATGGCGTTTTAATTTTAGAGGCACGATTTTTAGTCATAAGTCATTTTAGTCACTCGTCGCAAAGGTATGGTCCATTTGATTAGAACATATTTTATAATGACGCGTCTTCAATCAACACTGAACTGGGTTACGAGGTCGATATTTGCTGCCCCGCTATTATTTTGCCACCACTAAAATTGCGCATACAAAAAATATCGATTGCAGCTTTTATTTGCAACAAACGACGATAACGACTCTTCAGCTCCGCTCGAGCTGCGTTTCCTCTCGCTCTCTTTTTCTCTATTTTCCCTTCCCTAAACTTAAATAGAATGCAGTGCAGCTCGACGAAAATATACGCCGTTGCGCGGCTCTCTCAACACGTATACTTAGTAAGTATACTAACGCGATGCACCGTCACACGTGGAAAAGGAAGAAAAAGAGCTTGACGACCGAGCAGCTGCCGAGCTGCTGCTGCATGTATATCCGATTACTTAGATTCGATTATCTTTATAGCTTCTTTTTCTATGCACTAGATTGAGCCCACGTATTATTTCGTTATGAATGATTTTTAATCTTATCGATGTTTTCGTAAATTGTCACGTTCAACTTCAATTTGCATTGTTGTTAATCCCAAAGGTATTTAATAATTTTTATAAATGAGGTTGTATCGTTTGAGGGCAATAAAATATGGGCTCAGTCCTACAACAAATATTGTATTTCAGTCAGAGTTGAGCAAGTAATTATACCACACCAATATACCTTAAAAAATAATAAACTCAAAGTTCTAGAACCAAAAAAACCGTTAGTTCAAAACATAAGATATTACCTTTTTGAGGGGATTGCATAATCAACAACTTGCAAAAAAATATCCTGAATTTAATATTGTTAGAAATAAAGCCTAAATTTTGTGGAAAACCCAATAAAAATAATATAAGTTCAAAAAATGTTTTTCATGCATCTCGTTCTTAACAAAGTACAACGAGTAAACAAAGGCATGCAAGTTAAAAATATATTTTTTCAATCGTCTCGTCATACGAAAGAAACTTTACTAGAAATATTAAGGAATATCAATTGTTTGAAACAGTATTACACGGATTCTTAAAAATACCACACATGAAACATTGAAATTGTAGAAATATTTTTTGTGTATTCTAAAAAGTTTTTGATTTAAGAATAAAAATAAACTGCTATTTTAATAATTAGTAGGTACTAACTTAACTTGACAGTAGATACAAAAATTCGTCGTACGTACACTATAGTCACCTCATTAATAATTTAAAATACCTTCAAGATTAGGGGCATTGCGGTAATGACCACTATTCTACACAGCAGAACCCTCTATATATGCACAATGACACAAAAACTAGGCACATTCGAATTTCTAGTTGAAAAAAATTGGTCGGTATGCTTGTTCGCTCTACTATACAAAATGGTAAAATCCAAATGTTAAGGAATGGATAACTTGGGCCTACTAAATCAATTGTCTCGTGAATTCCAAGTGCAAAACTAGGCTTCACGATTAAAACGCCGTGTAAACTTTCACAAATTTTTTTTGTCGTCTTAAACTACAAGAAAGGTCGCTAGACGGTTCAGATTACTGGAAAATACATTAATTTAAAAAAAAATTAAATAGTTAACTCATAGGCCGAGGCAGTATAAGCCGCTAAATATGAAATTTTCAAATGCTTCGCGTTACGGTAATGAAGTTTTGGCCTATTTTACCCATCCTACGCCCTGGCAAATATGTTTTCGACTTGATTTTAAAAGAGCTATCGAGAGAAAATTAGTTTACACTGTGTAAAAAAAGTTTTGACTCAAAATCATAAAATGCGTTGTTTATAAATATAGGCTTGATAAAGTTTTTGTGAAATGGACCATGTACGTTATTAAAAACTACTTTGTTAAAATTTTGAGTATTGGCAATGATGTTACATTGGTTATCAATTAATGTTTATTAATTTATTTATGTGTACATTATATAATAAAATAACCAAATATGAAGACATAATTACCATATACCCTAGCATGTTATTACATTATATACGTAAACGTATATATAAAAAACAAATCTATTTTTGTTTCAAGTAGAATGAGTCTACTCACGAAACATAGTCTCATAATTTCTTACTCTGTCGTTGATTGCTTACTGCTCAGTATATAATACTTATACGTGTTCACTCGATGAATGACTAGATCACATTGTTAACAAAACGTCAGGTGAGCTGCGCAGCTCATTGCGCAGTATAGAGTGCGCAGCTCATCGAGTTTACTGACACAGTTGACTCACTCAGCTGACTAAGCTCAAAGTGTGATCTAGCCATTCGTCGAGTGAATACGTATTCTACTGAGCAGTGAGCCTAAGCAATCAACAACAAAATAAGGAATAAGAAGATTATGTTTCGTGAGTAGACTTCATTATCTTTCACTTGAAACTCAAACAGAGTAGTTTTTAATAAGGTATACATAAATAATGTAATTATATGATGTAATAAGTAATGCAAGTAACACAATGATAATGCATGCGTATACCTAGTAAATTTAGTATTTTTAGTAATTTTACTACATAATACACACATGAGTCATTTCATGAAAAACGGGATATTCTGGTGTGTGAAATAGGATTTTCAAAGTTTGGTGTTTAGAATTTTATTATTTTCTACGTTATGTGAGGTTCAAACTAATTGTGGTGAAATTGAAAACTTTTGGGCCTGGCTAAATTGTAATTTTTAGAAAATACGTGTTAATTAAATGGAATTTTGAAAAACCTTTGAAACAGCATTAAAGTATATTGACAGGTCTGTTATTACCTTAATAGTACTTTTTTGGCAATTCTAAAGCCCCTAATCGGAATTTTTCAACTAAATTTGGTTTGGTACGAATGCACACCAGACGCCTTAGTACACTATAGTCACCAAATTGATTATTTGAACTACCCCCGAGATCAGGGGTAATTACGATAATGACCGCTTATTTTAGTCGGCAGAACTTTCTATTTTTATACATGTAAATACACGATGACACTACACAGTAAAACATTTTTTAGTAAAATTTACTACGAGTGTTGGAAATAATCCGACCTACGCTAAGCGTAGACCATAGTAACTTTACTACAAACTGTGCACATATTTTCTACGTCGGTAGTAAGGCCCGTTACGGTAGTTTTTTTTGTTCTTGAAATAATTAATAAAGTAAGCGATAAAAGGTCAACTTTAAAGGCTTATTGGGTTAATGAGTAGATACTCGCCTTGGATACAACATACACATTTACACGAATACAATCTCTTCACGACTCGTAAAAAAGGTTTTTGAGAGCACGGAACGCTGTGAGACTTCACTAGCAGATTAGTTAATTCACTGCAAAAATTGTAAGGAAATGCCACTATTGCCATAATAAAATTACTACGCTAAGCGTAAGTCGGATTATTTCCAACGCTGAGCGTAGTAATTTTACTAAGATTGTACATATTTACAAACCAAGTAGTATTTTCGCTACGCCAGACAACGTGAATTAACCAAGAGGTGCAGTTATTTTACTAAAAAATTTTTTACTGTGTACGAGTAACCGCATTCGAATTTCTAGTTGAAAAAAAATTGGTCGATATGTTTTTTCGTTTTACTATACAAAATGGTAAAATCTATATGTCAAAGAATGGACCACTTGGCCCTACTACATCATTTGTCTTGCACAATTCAAGTGTCAAAACTAGGCTTCATAATTGGAACGCCTTGTACACTTTAAATAAAAAATGTTTTATCGTCCTAAACGACTAGAAACGGTGCGATTGAGCTTTTTTGTTTTGTAAAGCATATTAGTTTTGTGTAAACAATACTATGCCACTGCAGTTTCTCAAAATCACTACACTCAACGAATGAACGATCCAAGTAACGAACGCGCCCACAGGGTAGAATTAAGTCTTGTTATTGTTCAATTTATTTTCCGATTAATTTTGTATGGCGTCTGATTGATGGAGAAACGTTTGAAATTATTCAGTTCTAAGAACCTCTTATTGCTAAATCTTGAGCATCCCGTTTTATCGGAAATATTATACTATACTGCCTATACTGGACGATATAATAACAAACAATGAACGACCAAAGATGTAAAGTGTAAATGACGTAAGACAATTGTTTTTGATTTAGATTTTTTTCAATTTAAAATGAATTCATGTTTATTAGATGATTAAGAAAAATGTCAAAATTAAGTAAGTGTTGTACTCACCTATACACCAACATGCCCCTTCTACACACTAAGCGTATAGTGTTACGATGGGGTACATCAAAAAGGATAAATCTCCTGCCGAGAAAGTTTGGCGTGAGTCATTTTCAGGATCTAATATTTAAAGGATTTAGTGCACCTTGCTACTTGGACATTGTGTATAGAGCAGTGGAGCCAAAGAATTACAATGTAAAGTATTACAATGGCGCACTTGGCATCAGCCGCAGCAGCAGTGCCGAAGAACGATCCACGAGAGTTAGTGAGCTATTAAGCTATAGTCTCAGCGAGTGGGAAAAGGATGGAGAACAATGTTTTCCTTTTCTGCGCGTTGCCTGTGTGCAGTGGAGCAACAACTGATGTGAACAGTGAACTGAGCACGCCAACGGCCGCGACGGCGGCGCGACCTCTCAGTGAACAGCTGGCCAACAGCCGAGACGGTCGAGTGCGCGAGTTGGCTGCGCGAGTTGGCTGCGCGCACCACATAAATACGCATCAATAGCGTCATACATAACACAAGAGAGAAGACGACGAGGGGCTACCACACGAAGCGGGCCGCGCGACAGGCAAGTGTTTTTCTTTCCCGGTGTCCGGGTGATGTGTGTGATCCTTCCCGAGGCCTCTGACTCCTGGAGCAACGCCGTCGTCGAGGCGCATTTTCCTTTGTTCTCTCGGGTACTGTCGCTGCCGTCGCCGCGTCGAGTTTTTGCGCATACTTAGCCAAAGGGAGAGCGCCTGTCTCTGCAGGCTCCGACAGGTATAATACCCACTCCGTTTTCGTCATCGAGCGAGCTTCCCCCCGAGCGGCAGGGCTTACTCCAGGTCGTGTCCTATCGCAGGTGAGTAGTCCTCTGCAGGCCCCGCGTTGTCCGTCCAAGTCGTGTCGGAGTCGTCGCCGAGGCATCTTTGTTTTGCTGAGCAGCTGATCGGCTCGTCCGACTATAGCGTGTATACTATATATAAATATATACGTGCGTGAACGTGAACACACACGAGAAAGCCTCTGATGCGATATTCAGCCTCACTCTCGGCGGTATAGCAGAAGAGAGACGGAGAGAGAAGAGTCCATCTCGCTCGTTCACGACGCGTTATCGATTGTGTGCTCCGCGTCTATAACATACAGGGTACTTCTTATATTTACTATTTATTTACTCTGATCTGCTCAGTGTTCGGTTCTGTGGCGGTTCAAACGCACTTGTGCGATTTTCTCGGTTCCAGGGGCCAGCCTGCACCTGCTGTCACTTTAGCGTAAAATGTCGACAACTGTATTATGCGGGTGGAAAGCCCTTTGTTAGACGACGGCGTCTCCTGTGTGTGTGTGTGTGTGTGTGCTCGTTTCACGCGTACGTATCGTATATCTATGGATGCCTCTTCGAGTGTTTACGTTTACCTGAGCTGCTGATCCTACTCCTGCAGCAAGTCCTGTTGTGTGTACGGAAGTACACTCTGTTGGCGTTACTGTGGGAAGCCCTTTAAATTCATCCACTACTTCTTCCTTTCCGTTTTTTAAGCCCTGTTTTATTGTCATTTTATCGTATGTTTCCTTTGTCTTTGATATTTCTTTATTTTATTGTTTGCCTCCTGAAAATTATTAGATGTTTTAATTAGATGCTGTTTCATGGACACTCGATCAAAGAAAAAATGTTTTTTCTTTTTTTTTTGCAGATGGAGCAACAAAACAAAGAGAGGAGATGATGCTTGTTTTTATAGAACTCAACTTAAGGCTGTTGTAAATATTGTATTATTAAAAAGGAATGAACAAGAAATTTATTTTCCTACTGGTTAAGAATTTGTATAAAAGTGTAACTAGTCAGAGGAAAGTTTTACATTGAATTCACACACATACACATAGACGCAAGGTTCCTACAAGAGTCTCCTAAGTTTAAATGAAACTGATGTTTGAGAAGCCACTTTGATCTCTTATCAAGCTGTCACCGTGAGTCACAGCACTTTCCCCCGGATTTTAGGAAAGCTACCTGTCGATGCTTCAAGCCTCATTTCCCAACTGTTATTTTGAGAAAAGCGCAGCTCTGACCAGAAGGGCTGATTTTTGGACTAACTGACAAAATTTAGAAATCAAGTAAAAAGTCGGAAACTCATTTATACATCTATGAGAGCTAGAGACACGAGGGCTGCCCTAACTCTGTTACAAGAGCGCGGCGATCAATCTGGGATAAGCTGACCGAGAGGGTTTAAATAGTCGAATGATTGTTGCAACGCGAGAGGAAGGTGTTCGCCTTGACTCGCTGAGCCATTTTCGCTAACATCTGAAAAAAAGCCCGGCATCATGATGCTGTACATATTCCACGTCGATCTCGGCTGCACCATCACCGTCGACATCAACATGACAACCAAGACGTGAGTAAAGTTTTATTTACATTTGTAATATTTATTGCCAAGTAAGTAATAGTCATGTGTACAAGTGCGCATAAAATAACAGATACTTGAATTCATCAAAGTAAAATCAATTGCGCATCGTAATTCGTATAGCTTTGTCGGTAGAGCGTTACTTTGCCTGACCCTCAATCTTAATACCCATCATCTACAAGTCTTTGGATGTTAAGTGCGCTCAGACCCAATTAAATCTCGCTTAGCTGGTATGATTATCCAGAGACAAGGAAATGTAGCTCTTGAATGTAGGACGAACGATAGTCAAGCCATGCGCACACACACCCACAAAACATAGATGATAGATATAATAATAATCAATGGCTTGAGTGTGCATATACGCTCTGCGATTTTTTGATGCAAGATGATCCAAATAGATGGAAAGAAAAAAAAGCTCGACTTAGCCTCAAGTACTGCTTGGTTCACCTGTGCAGCACGTAAACTTTTACGTCGTCAATTTACGAGCCTGGAAACCATTCCAGTATCGTTAGAACATTCTCTCTGGAAAAACCTAATAGTTAAGAGCTTCCTTACGTCGCGTCGGTACAGAAAAATGGTTTAATCTCGAAAATTATAGACACAAAATGACTATTGCTCTCGAACAATTCCACTTTACTTTCTGAGCTTTATCTTTCTTTCTCATATCGCAATGCCGCGAAAAATATTAGGGCTCTCGTGTGACAGCTAGGAAAAAAAAGTAAACGAACCAAAAGAAGGAAAATCGCGTGTAGTGATTTCATCGGTCTCTATACCTATGTATACGGCACGTGCGTATATGTATAGGTATAGTTCCAACCAACACTTGCCCGCCTCTTGCTCTTCCATTTCAAGCACGCTTGCGCGTCTCTTTTGTCGTAACTTGATGGTTAATAGGGTTCTTCTTATCAGCCTCGTCGCGAACTGACACTTTTGTTACATTTTTATTCATTGACGTCTACTTACTTTCAAAAATATTACACTCCTGCGTGAATAGAAACCCAATCGACTGCTATCGTGCTATACTCTATTAAAATGCTCGTGCGTCATGTATTATCCTAGATCGATTGCAGTGTCGATTTTATTTCATCCTGCATCAGTGCGGTGTAATATTTTTGCACGTCTTTGTCCTAATAATACTAAAAAAGAAGTGCACACGTTTAGATGTCAATTTTTTTTTAATAAATCAATAGTTGCACACATTGTAGAGATGAAAGACGCAAAAGTATGCTCTGTTGGCTGTGCAACGCGTGGGACGACCGAGTCATTAGAATACAATGAAAAGCTATTATTTAATTATTTTACGACAACAGCTTAGCAATGGTGGTTTTTTTTCACAACAAAAAATTGTGTCTCCTCACGTGTGATTCTCATGAAAAAATTCCCCGTCCCTCAAAGATAACTGAGCAAACTGATTATTCTTGATAGGGTGTTGCCGCGGTACAACCAAACAAACTCGGTGATGGTTTCTGCTTTGCCTTTAGAGATTCACCTTTGTTCGCGTACATGTTTAAAATGACAATAGTTCGATGTACCAGGAATCGGTCAGTTTACGATTTCTCCAGCCGATCCACCCGCGGCTACATCTTCACAAATAAACAAAGAAAAACATCTGAAGGATAAGTACAACATGAAATGTTTTAAATCATCCGTTTGGTCGTTGAATATATTCGGTGTGCCATCTGAGTATCGCTCAACTACGTTCACTGATTAAAAAAACTACATCAATTTAACAATATTGTAATATTAATTTATATACTTGCTCATTAGCAACCGGTCGGAAAAAAGTTAGAAAAATAGAAAAAATAATATTATCACTCATTAAACAGCAATCAATTTATCCGAAAGGTCAATTTATATTTAATAAGCGCAAGTCTTAAATGTAAAATAATCAATTATCTCAATATCAGTGTTTGTTTAGTAGAAAAATCATGAATTATATTCATCACACGATAAGTTTTTTTTATATTTCTCCGCAAGATAGCTTGGCAAAGTTTTTCTTTATCTTACGTAAGAATTTTTTTTTTCTCTCTTCAGAGCAACCTTCAAACTAATCACAGTACTACGTTACAATTAACTTATCACGTTTATACAAGTATGAACTGCAAATAAAAACTACAATTGCACTCTTCGTGGGCACGAGGGGGAAAAAAAAAAAGTTTCAATTTAACAAGCTCACGCCTGTCTGACACGAAAAACACGCAGTCGATAAAATATATTGCCCCAAAATTGAGCTGTCGGGGGCTGTTGCTGCACGCGTATACACTTTTAGCGAAAAATAAATGCAATTTGGCGCGAAATCTCGTCCGCGGATCAGCATAGCAGAACAGCAGCGTATATTTATGCGCGGCCGATACAAGCGATAATTTCGCATCCCGGCTATTTTGCGCTAGAGAGCAGCTAGTATAATTATATTCTTGTGGAAGCAGCGCGCGCGTTTCGCGTAGATAGATGTTTTTCGGGCGGTGCGAGCTAGCTAGCAAGCAGGTCGCTGCGCCCGCTACCTAGGAACCTAGGTACATTATACATGTAGGAGGTAGGTATACACGTGTATACTTGTAGGTGACTCTCGGACTTTTCTTTCTCCTGGGTGCTGTATGCTGCTGCTGCTCAGCCGCTGACTTCTCCTGCTCCCCACCCGTCCCATCCCTCCTTTCTCTTTCTGTAACTGCGGTAGGCTTTCGCACGAGAGTTGAGAAACAAAGATATTGTGCATATACCGCACGCCTCGCAAAAAAATATGACGTTAGCTGCTAACAACTGCAGAAGAGTGTGGCGTATAATTATAGTGCGTATGGTGGATATTATAATACGGACAGTTGTACAGAGGCACCGGAAAAATACGTAGAATATAGCACTGTTGCAGATTGTAATCGAGCTCATCACCAAGTATACCACTTGTACGAAATTGCTTTGGAATTGTGCCTGTGATCGCTCCCCCCCCCCCTCCCCCTGCCACGGTATAAATGCTCGCCGGATCTCGAGAAATAAGACCGCTTTCCTTTTTTAATGCGATAGTCTGCAGCCTATTGTGGTGCACTTCTGCAACAAAGAGCTTGTAATTATGTTCAATTTTGTGCAGTGATGAGGAGCACGCTTCTCTTGTCTTTCTTTTTCTTGGCGTAGGAAACTCACGGAACAAGATATTCTATTTGATTTGATGTAACGTTTGAAATGTAACGGAAATTTTTTTGAAATTTGCTTCGTATATAGACTAGAGGACTCGAGAGGACTTACGTGACAGAATCATAAAGTATCATCGAAAAATTGAAAATCTCAATTACGTGGGATGCAAAGAACTGCACCTTCAGAAATTTTTAGACCATTAAAAAAAAATGCTTGTATTTCAACAAAAACCGATTATTTAGTTCTGTAGAACTTTAAAAAATCTTTGGTAAACTTGCGTCACATCTGTAGAATAGTGCCTTTCATCAAATTTTTTGCAACAGTTTTTGTTTAAGATCACCCCATTTATACGAAATTTATCTGGTTGATGTGACACACAAGTGCAAGTGAATTTCGTGCCAATAGAGAACGCATGGTGACGCACACCACACGAAACTCCTTCAGCTGAGAGAGAGAGAGAGAGAGAGAGAGAGATTGGCATTTATTTTACTTTTCATGAATATTCGATCTGCGTTCCCTAATTAATTATAAAATTGCCGCCTCTGAAAAAGGGGGCTCGCTTCTTTTGCGACTTGACGAAGCTGTCTGTTCTTCTCTGTCTTTTTAATTCGAAGGCGGTTCTCATGTGTACACACACCACGGCGCTGCCGGAGGCGGTGCTGAGGTTGCCTCTGACGCTTTAATGAATAAAGGGAACGGAAACAATGCAAGCACTTGTCCGATCTCCGAACGCGCACTGCTGATTTCAAAGAAAAATCCGAAAAATCGCCCCAAGGGGCTCGGCAACTTTTAACAAACTTTGAAAACGAATTTGTATTTAGTCGTGCAATTTTGTTTCATAAAATATTTATTATCCCAGAAATGTGTCCCGATAATGTTATCTTTTTGTGTGTGTGTCCCCGAGTAAATCCATAAAACGATCGATCATCAATTTTCGTTTCGTTTGTTTACATAACAACCCCGCAATATACCTCGCGATACACGGCTAAAGCTCGGAATTATAACATATTATTATCAATGAAACGAATAAGTAAGTATGTAAGAAATCGACACGGCAAGTCATCAATTTATTTCCCCTCGCTCGTGGCTCTCGATGACAGCGGCTCTCTTGCAGAAAATGTTTGCCAAGGACTCTCGGCGGTTGGGTTGTACTCGAACAGAAAAAAATAAAACGGTCTAATGCACTGGATTCATTATGCAAACACTCGTCGCGGGTGATAAAATCGCTGTTCGATCAAAACTCACGTTGCTAAAACATCGTCGCTCGTTCGATCGCCCGTTTGACGGTTCTTTATTTTTTTGTCACTCGGATCGCGTGAATCCGTACAATTGAGTGTATGCTTATAATTATACTGCACGTGCTGACGACGAGTATCCTTGCGGTCTCGGATTTTCATCGTGCGAATGACTTTTCGACTCGATTTTCCAGGGTGGCCGAGCTGAAGGAGAGGATAGAGATAGAGACGAACGTGCCGCCGAAGAACCAGATACTGCTGATGAGCGGAGGCGAGACCCTTCACAACGAGGCCACGGTGGGCTCGTACTCGACAGGCACCACAGACTCGAATCCGATCTTCCTCTTCAACGCGGCCCTAATCGAGAGCCCGGCGCCACCCATGCCCGTCATTAATTACATTTCTGGTGAGTACCTATTGTAGCAGCCTCGGTCAATGGTCCTCGATAGGTTGTCCGTACTTTGCGATTTCGGAATCCCAAGGTCACTGTGAAATCCACTCTAGCTCAGGGCGGCCAGATATATCCGTCGAACGACCCAATGAAACGTATAGTCGCTGTACACTCGAGGAACGGCAGGGTCGGCAGGCAATGAAAATTTATCCGCGCGAGCGTTACAAACTGTTGGCACGTAAATTTTGACACACACACAGACATCTAGTCGCGGTCTTCCTTTTTGCCCTCGTGCTCCGAGCTCTGCCAACTAAGAGCGTTCTAAATTTACCCGATCTGCTTTTCCGATGACAATTCAAGCGCAGCCACACCATCGCGCACCCGTACCACTGTCCAATATTCCACCCGAGTGTTTTGGATCTATCGACAGGGAAATTCGAAAAATCTTCCACGACGTTTAGTTTGGGTGATCAAATGATTCCTCCGTTGGCCAAGCCAACGACGTCGGAGGGACAAAAGATTTTCATTCGAGCCGCGCGCGCAAACACAGCGTAAACGGGGCTCTTGCGTGTGCGCGAGATTCGGGCCGTGAGCGCGCGCGGCAGACAGTGCGACGCCTGTCGCCGCCGCGGAAAGCATGGCACCGATTATCTGTACGCGGTAAAAAGCAAGCGAGGCTTTTGTTAATTTACCACTCCTTATTGTTGTTAAAAATTACGTCTGCTCGCGACGCAAAAATACCGGGAATTAGTATTCTTATTAAATTTGCTGTTGTAATTTTACTACGCTCATGGCATTGGAAATAATTGGACATATGTAATGTGCGCTGGTCGCAGTAATATTTTACAACAGCAGCAATAGTAGAGGTTTTTTACGATTCGATGAATCGACGATGCTCTTCGTGAAATCTAAACTCGTCTCGTTTTCTCGAAAACGTTATTTCTTAAAACTTTGTTACAAGAGGTGTAGTTGATTTTACAAATGAATCGTGCGTATATAACTACGCTAAGCATACAGGTCCAATCATTTCCAACGCTGGGCGCAGTAATTTCTCTACACTGATGCATGTGTATTTTTTACCGTGTAGCAGCTATATGTATATAGCACTGCACTCATCAGCACGCGCGTCGGAGACGACAAAGATGACTATCGTCGTCACGAGGCTTATATCGCTCGCTATCGGGCTCGTGATTTCGCAATTTTCCGATAGAGCCGCCACCGGCCTTTGCCCCCCTCCGTCGCGCGGATCTGTATCGATGATGATGACGACGATCGCGCTCCTCTTGCGCGAGATTCTCACACGTTCGAGAAAAAGAAACATAGGGGCGGAAGGGGGGCTTCGTGGTTCTGATCAAAAGCAGAGGCGGCACGGCGCAACAACTCGGCGAGCCTCACGGGAGCTTGCATCATTGGAATGCGGCCCGAGCCCGTGCCGATTTTTTTTTGTTTTGTCAGTTTTTGCCTTTTCAACGCGACGCCGACGTTCTAGATGCAAACGCGCTGCCTTTGCTCATATTTTTAACGAGCAGCCGAAACCAGAGCCGTGTACGATCTCACGGAGCGTGTTTTTGTTTTCCCGACAGCTGATGCGCGTGCGTTTAATATGCTCTGATGATTCCTTTTCATTATTTACAATCATAATATTTGACGATCCCGCGCGTGTGTCATGCAAATTAATTCCAACACAGCGATCGTAATACGGAAGCACGCTGAGCAACCAAATCGGCAGTTCGGAACCTCGCGGCCCAGGGGCGATGATTATTTTCAACGCGTTTTTGTTTTTCCACGCGCTTCTCACGTCGATGAATACCCGTACACGCGTTGATACTTGGACTTTGACTCCCGCCCGTAAAAAAGATCGCCTCTCGTCCTTCGTGTACTTTTCCCGCGGCTGCGGTTCCATTTGGTTCTCGCGATGACTTTGAAAAACTCGAATCGAAGTTGTATGATCGGGACTCGTTTCGTGCGTGATCGATGATGTCGCGTGTCGTATAAATTTATATATACTCACTGCCGCTGATGGTCAACCACGCGGCAATAATGTATGGACGTAAAGTAATCTTTTGTCTCGCGCGAATTAAATAAATCGGATCGACAAATATGTACAAGCAACGTTGGGAGTAGCATTCGAAGGTCGACTATGACGCGACGCACGTCCGATGAATTAACGTTTGCTTCTCTGTGTGTATGTGTGTGTGTGTGTGGGCATCCATTTAATTTAATATAACTTCTTGCACGGAAATTAATTGACTCGCACCTAATTGCAATCTCGTACAAAGTAAATTCGATGCAGACATGTATACATTACATCATTAAAAATCTCGGCTGTATAACAAACTGACAATATTGTCATCGTCTGCGGCAGTAATATATTATGTGCTTACACTTGCACATAGCAATGTTTTTTCTTTCGTGCGTGACTTAGTATTCATACACATAGCATCAAACGCACGCGTGTCAGTTCAATTCATCACAATTTTTTATATTCCCTAAAAGTTGAAGAAAAAAATGTTTACCGCGGGCAGATAACAAAGAAAACCCACCCACAGTAGCGAGTGTTACTCCGCACCCAAGTGTGTTCTGTCATCCGCGTGTTAATTGATCGCCGACGCCCGTACGCACGCTCGGCTCGCATACATTCATAGAATCGTAACACGAGGAAGTTCAAAAACAGCAGAAAAAAAACAAACGCTATCAGGCTCCAAGCGGCTCGTTATAAATCATTTTCGAAGGTCCTCCGGCTTCTTATCCGTGACCGAACCCAAATCCATCGATTTGAAAAACAAATCGTCAAACAGGTTTTCCCGTCCCCGTAGAATTAATGCACGGATTGCGTTACATTGAGCACACGATGGGCGCTCATGAATATTTTCGACAGGCTCCAAACGAGGCCATCATCACAACGACGAAGACGATAAAAGGAACAGGAGAAGCGTCGCGTGGCCGTGGATATATATATATATATAGTTGTGATCTTGAAAAAAAAAAAATGTATACCCGTGGACTTTTATTTTCGTTTCGTTTCAAACACAATCGTGACCCAAACTGACTCAATCCGCCGTGTAAAAACCCACCCACAACTACGAACAACGGAGGGAGCAATAGTACAACATCTATGGATACGCGCGTTATAGATGAGTTACACTCGCGCGCGGCTCGACAATAAGCCCGGCATGTTATACTTCCGCTAAAAGCGAGCGAGCGGCCAGTCGCGCCGGTGCTGGAGCATCGAAGCGGCCATCATCGTATAATATCATCGCCGCCGGGGAAACTTTTTGCTCGACGAGATTATTATTATTGTTATTACTATTATATGTATTATATGTAGGTATGGGTTGTTGTATAGTACACGCGCAGGTGCACCGGGCGCGTGCAGCGCGCGCTTTTAATTATTCGCCGGCGGAGAAAACGAAAATGCGCACTCACATATATAAGTACTATAGTACGATTGACCGTGCATCGGCTTTATGCGCTGCGGAACATTATTTCATGCGTTGCGCATTGCGTGCATAGATGTGTTAGGCAGTGCAGGGTTTCAAATAAATGAGCTGAACGAGCGAAGGAGGAGGCGGTATCGGAGATGTAACGCAGCTCGCAACGGTATATTATTATAGGTGTATATATGATGAAAAGCACGAAGTGCGGAGTGTGCGTGAGAGAGAGGAGAATATATTACGGTCGGTTCGAACGGGGTCGAGAGAGGAATATTATCGGCTACTATTATTATACATACTGTGTGCGACTAGACAGGTGCCGAGCAGCAGATAAGTAGAGAGAGAGAGAGAGAGAGAGTACGATGTTTGTACAGCGTGCTGTTGTTATTGTCGTTGTACTTGTATGGGAAAAGGGCCGTTATATCGGTAGAGAGTACGGGTTTAGAGAGAGAGAGAGAGAGATTTTATGAATACAAACTCTCGATGCTCTCGCCCGTTGTGAGCACGTTGCTTCGGAATCGAAAGTCGGACCGTCCCCCTCCCACCGATCGTAATATAAATTAACGAGATAGGTGAACGTCATTGCTGCTGTTTAAGCACTGTGTCGTTGTGTTGTTTTTGTTCTTTATGCTCCTCTCGCTGCTGCCCCGATGCTACTGCTCGTACAGCCTCTGCTACGCGAGAAAACTCGTTAGGCCCATTTTACGGGCTGTCGGCAGCAGTTTTTTAGCAATTAGAATTTCGCACGAGCTACGCGAAACCGATGGATGTTTTTCTTCTACTGTTGTGGATTATAATTTTGTATCTGCATGTTCGATAGAGGAGGAAAAAATCCATTCGATTTATTCCGATCGGTATTTGATGAGAGAGAGAGAAATTTCAGAACCAAAATATCGCAAATGAATTTAAATACGTTGACGAAGCAGGTACGAAAGTTTCTCTAGCTTCTCGTCGTTGATAACAAAAACACTAGGTTCCGCGTAAAACTGCGCAGTACCTATACTCGTTTCTTCACCTTGCAGTTCAAAACAAAAACACAACGAGACGCGCACTTAGTGGCCTGCTGACGCTCCGATAATTGTTATTGCCCGTGAAATTGCGCGCTCGATTAGAAAATTCTCTTCGCACAATGTTTTCGTTCTCTCGTTGCCTGCAGTACTTGCCACGAATCTAAGTATTATTTACGATGGGCCTGAAAAAAGATTCTCGACACTTGGAACAAAAATCAAATTGAACCGTATTAAGTACCTCAAACGTGATCTTTCACTCAAAGTCGTTGGCAATAAAAAAAAAAAAAAAACCTCTTGGAAATAGAGTATCGAAACGAGGAACGATAAACCGATGTTATCGACAGCCGAAACAAATTATTAATGGCCTCGTACGAAGAAATATATTATTTCCCAGAGCATAAAAAGTACGTTTGAGTACATGTTAATGTTTAATCTTGAGCTTTCTTCCATTTCACTCGTACCGCTTTTATCGGCAATAACGTTATCGTTGAGTAGAAAAAAAAAAAAGTGCGAATCGTATCTACGTGAGTATTGCAATTTGTAAGCTGTCAAAATTTTTATTATAGTCTCAAATTATCGCGTGCTAACGTAGCCTGACATCCGATACCTCCAAGTACAGTATACAGTATAAACACTATTCAGTATCAATATTAAATAGTTCATCAAATTGATGATCGACAAAAAAGAGAAATTAAAAACACGATTGATCGATCAAGGTGGCTTTTTATCTGTTTTAAGTATGTGTGTCAAGCTTTCTTTTTTTTTCCCCCTTCAAAACAAATGAATCCCGCGGTAAACATTTTAATCGCCATCATAAATATTTACATAAAAACTAACGAAATTTCGTTCCTCGATGACAAACGGGTTCGCACAAAAACTCTCAAAGTAACATAAAAAAAACGGCAACTGTTTCTCCCAATCGAAAGTATAATACTCGCGCGGCAACGACGAAAAATCAGACAAGCACCCAATAAATAGTAGAACACGTGTGTCTGCCGCGCCGCGAGTCCGCAATAATACACCCGAGTGGAAAAGTCTTGGGCATGAAATCAGGGGTCAGTCGGTCGAGTCAGATAGGCATTAAAGTAGCTTGGACTTTCGTTTTTTGCCGCTCGCGCCTCTATTTTCTTTTTCCTTTTTTCCTCCTTTTTTCGTTCCCGCTGCAGCTGGCGGCGGGCTCTTTGCGATTAATAATGCGCTCTATACTCTCGGCGGCGCAGTTTTGCACTGTCGCTATATAATAATGCCGTTTCATAATTTCACATGTATCGAATGTCTCGCGCGCGCGCGCGGGTGTGCTGCTAATATAATTATATACACATGCGTGTGACGCAACGCGCCGCTGATGCTAACACTAACTTCTATCGTGTACTCACTCCTATATTATTATTGTATGATTCTTTGATGCTATTGCAACCAAGTGCATACATACGTATAATATGTATGTGAAATGATCGAAGAGCGTCAGCGGTCAGGCACCAAAGCGTTGCACCGCGTTTGTTTTGTACTCGATACAACACGTCAACCGACGATTCAGGTATTATACGTTTCTTTGTGCGCGCGCGTATGACTAAACTAAAGTGCAGTACAATTGAATTTTGATTTTTCGCACACTCCGTTTCGATCGTTCCTAATTGCGCAATTATCTTATTTAGTATACATATAGATATGTACGCGAGTGTACCTCGCTCTCGTGAAAATCCGTTGCGCAAGAGGTGGTCGTACTCGACGTTTTTTTTTTCTTTTTTTCATTGATTGCGCGCACTGGGTATACTCATATACGTATAGTCGGTCACTGAGGATAATGAAATTATAAACGCAGTTTAGGCGCGCTCTCTGGTAAAACGTATGATATGAGGTATATCCAGCCGAGTGTGACACTTTTTAAGCTCAGCATTGGATTCGCACATCCAAGTTTCCTGCCGCGCGCGGTGGAACAGAACACCTATTGCTCTTCTTATGAGCTTTCATGAGATCGATCAAACAGCCGCGCCGACAGCTCGCCCCACCGCAAAACCTAATACTTAATCAGCTCTCGCACCTGCAGTGGTCAATCAATTTTTTTCCATGATTTACGCTCCGCCGTTCCTTTTTCGCTCGCGCCCTTTTTTCACTGCTGTATTTCTTGCACGCAGTATATATATATATATAGAATCGACACGGTGGCGCAATGGTAGAATCGCAGTTCCGTCGATCAACGATGTCCAGCAGCATTTGGCGCGGCTAGTACTTGGATGGGTGGCCGTTCGAGTCT
>JAPYYV010007933.1:0-15333 GCA_030522625.1 Copidosoma aretas | reverse complement strand
GGGGGGGGGGCAGTAAAAGTCCCACAATGTGCCCCAAAATGTAAAAAAAACATTAATTTTCGCATAAAATTTATATTTTTTACTAGAAACATAGTAAAATGATCCCTTGAAGTGCAGTATCTCTAGAAATAAGAAATATAAATTCTATAAGATTCAAGATAGCGGCAAAAATATAAATTTTATGCGAAAAATAATGTTTTTTTTAAATTTTGGGACACTTTGGGGGATTTTTACTGCCCTTCTAGTGCCGTATCAAAACTTCGGACCAGTTTTCCTTAATCTACGATTCAAAACCTTCAAAATAAAAAAAAACATAAACATACGAGTTTCCTGCCGGGAGCTATCTTATTTTAGAAAAATTTTCCCATTTCGTCCCACTGTGCGGCAGCTAGTTATACAGATCAGTTAATTCATAGACAAAAGTTCAGACAGTCAAGTTAATGCGGAAACTAAATATTTAACGATTATGATATACACGAATTAATAAATATTGAAGAGTGCAGATAGTCATTGTGTTGGGTAACTGAGGATTTAGTGTCTGTATTCACACCATTTAAATAATAAATAAAAAGTGCAATCATCCAGGCGATACGAGAAATTATTGCTTAGGATTCACTTTAATTATTTAATTAATAAAGTGCTGATAGTCGAGCATATTAGGTAACTAGAAATGTATTGCTTAGGGTTTATACTGAGTAATTAATCAACAAATCTGCTGACAGTCGAGTGTATTGGATAACTAGACATTTACGGCTTCTTAAGCGAAAATTGTTTGAGTGAGTAAGCAAAAAATAAAAAAATTAATTGATAATAATAATTATTGAGGTTCAGATATGAGACAGGCCTCAAAATTAGATATGTTTTCATCATTTTTCATCTTTTTTATCAATAGCATTTTTTTTGTCAGTAATGTCATTTTAAAAACATATTAGAAAACAGTAAGTAAAAATAACTTGTATCATAAATAATAACTACTTTAAACTTGAATTCTGAAAAAAACAGAGTATTCTTATTGTATTATATTTTGTATTAAACGAGACAAAGTTTTAAAAGGTAATAGAAAACAATAATTTTTACAGACATTTGTTGCACCAATCGATCTTGCGTACAAAAAAAGATTGTAACTAATAATCAGTATTGAAATAGTTCAATAATCGTTTGTGACAGATAGTTGTAATAAATAAATTGTATTTCTAGTTTTAAATCTAGACTTTACAAACTATTATATTTTCTTTTTTAATTTTTAAAATATTTTTTGAAATAATTATTACCGACTAATTAAATGAAATTATTTCTGTGCAGGTTATGATTAATACTAATTAAGTAATAAACAAAAGTGCAGACAGTCAAGTGTATTGAGTGACAAGGTAGTCATTGCTTAGGATTTACACTAAATAATCACTAAAAAAAAAAGGAAACGGTTAAGCGTATCGGGTTACTGAAGATTGAATGCTTGTTATTAAAACTAGTTGATTACACACCAAAAGAGCAGATAGCTCAGCGAATTAAATAACTTGAGATAAACTGCTTGTTATTTAAAATAGTTAATTGTTTGACAATAGTGCATGTAGACAAGAATATTTGGTAACTAATGTTTCATTGCCCAGGATCGACAGTTATGAATCATAAAACTACAGTGAAAACAGTTAAGCGAATCGGGTTTCTTGGGATTAATTGCTTTAGATTTTCATTTAATAAATAAAAACAAGATTGCAAATATTCGAGCGTATTGAGTTAATAGGAATTTTTTCCAAGGATTTGCATTGATTAATCAATAAACAATATTACAGATTCTTAAGCTTATTGAGTAGCTGGGATTGATTTTTTAGCATTTTCATTTATTCATTGATAAACAAGAGTGCGAAAATTCAATCATGTTGGGATACTAGAAATTTATGCCAAGGATTTGCTTTAATTGACTAATAAACAATAGTGTAGACGATTGAGCCTTTTAAGCGTCTTGTACAAGGTAGTTATCGCTCAGAATTTATACTACTAATTCATTAATACAGGAAAAAGGAGCCTTTGGGCGTATTTGGTTACCAGGGATTGGCTGCATGTTATTTAAACTTAGTGGATCAATTATTAATAGTGCATACATTTAGGCGTATTGACCTTTAATGGAATTGTTGCCAAGGATTAGAAGTGATGAATCTATAAATAAAAAACGAGACGGTCAAACGGTTATTTAAATAAGTAAAATAATGAACAAAAGTGCAGATAGTCGAGCGTGTTAGGTAATTTAAGATTGGCTGCTTGCTATTCAAGTTAGTTAAAAATTATGAATAGTGCAGAAAACCAAGCGTATTGTGTTACTAAAAATTAAAAAAAATGGAACAGAAGAGGGAAAGACAAAAAAAAAAAAAATAAATAAAAAAAAAAAAAAAAAAAAAAAAAAAAAAAAAAAAAAAAAAATTATATTAATTAGTTAAGAATATATAAAATCAATTTTTTTTTATAACAAATTTATTTCACTGATATTATAATTTTTATAAGTAAATATTATAATAACATTAGAAAAAATATATACATACACATCCATTTATTTTCATTCAGACGATTCATCGGCCACTGGACGATGGCCAGTACCGTGGTAGTTGCGAGAGTAAGTATGCATATAGTGTACGTGTACTGCGTGTGTATAGTATAGGTGTAGTACAGTCACAGTCAGTGAGTTAGTCGAGTCTGCCGAACAGCTGAGTGGCACCACGAGATCCTGAATTCTTTCATAATTATACATATGTACGTGCATGCCTGCGTGGAGAGAGAGAGAGAGAGAGAGAGAGAGAGAGAGAGAGAGAGAGAGAGAGAGAGAGAAAATCAGACGGACGTACCACCGTGTGCGCAAATGGCATGACAAATAAAAGAAAATATACATGAAATGCAATGAATTTATTCTAAAAGAAATGCGACTTGAATATTTAATTTTTTTTATAAATGTCTTATTTGAAAACAATACAAAAAATCATTTTTAAATGTAAAAATTGTTTTTTTCGGCCTATCTTGCTTACCCGTCAAGAAAAAGCGTTTTTTCTGTTTTTAAAAGGTTTTGCATTCATAAAATTGTTTCGAAATAATTTGTACGCATTCGTATTCATATTATTAACGTGCTGTGATTTTTTTCGAAATTTTTTACACTTTTTTACGAAGATGTACCAGAAATCTGGAAAATTAAGGTTATGTCGTAAAATTTATTTACCCTTAAGGAAAACTGTAAAAATTGCTACTTTTGGTCTATCTTGCTTTCCCGTCGATGTATAGTGATTTTTCTATTTTCAATGGTTACGTTGTTCCACAGTTATTTCAGACTAATTTGTACGCATTCGTTTCCATATCTTTGATATGCTGTAATTTTTTTTGAAATGTTTTACCACTTTTTTACCAAGATATACTCAAAATTAGGAAAATTGAGGTTATGTCGTTCCGTCGACTGAAATCTCTTTATTTGTCCACCTAGAAGTTTTTTTACCGTTTGAAAAACCGGTAAAAATTATTATCTTTGGTCTATCTGCTCTCTGTTCAAGATATTGCGTATTTTTTAATGTTCCGAAGTTATGCGTGCACAAAACTGTACATAATTCTTTCTGCGTACTTGTCATAATTTTCTAAGCATATGATAATTTTTTCTAGATTTTAATGATTATGATGATGATGAGGATGACCATGACGATGACGATTACCATGAAGATGACCATGATGATGATGATGTTGATAATTACGATGATGATGATTATAATGATGATAGTGGATATGATGATAATGACAATGATGATGATGACGATGATGATAACTATGATAATGATGGTGATAATGATAATTATAACGATGATGACAATATTATTGATACTAATGACGATGATGGTGATGATGATAACCTAGATGATAATGATGTACATTTTACTGATACTGATAACTTTGATGATGATTTTAATGATAATAATGATGACGGTGATGATAATGATAATCATAATGATAATAATAATGATCAAGATCATAATGCTGATGATGACGATGATGACGATGATTATTATGATGATAATGATTATGATAATAATGATCATAGTGATAATGACGATAATGATGATGATGTTGATGATAATGATGATGATAATAATCACGGGAATTGTGACGATGATGATGATGATCGTGATAATCACAATCATCATGATTATAACAATAATGATGATGATGATAAAAATAGTTGTGATCATGATGATAATGATGATGATAATAGTGATGATGATGATAACCATGATGATGATGACGATGACGATAACGATGGAAAATACTATGACAATAATGTTGATGATGATTATAGTCATAGCGATAATAATAATACTGATGAAGATATTTATGATGATAACAATGATGATTATTATTATGGCGATGACGATAATAAAAATGATGATGATAATGATGATTATGATGATCATGACAATGACAATAATAATGGCAATAATCATGATGTTGATGATAATGATGATGAATACGATGACGATGATCTTGTTGATGATAATCATGATTATTTTGATGATCATGACGATGACAATAATAATGGTAATTTCTATGATGTTGATTAAAATGATAATGAATACGATTACGATGACCTTAATGATAATGATAATGATAACGATAATGATGATTATGATAATGATTAGGATAAAATTGATGATGTTAATGATGATTATAATGATGATCGTGATAGTGATAATTATTATCATAATGGTAATTATGATGACGATGGTTAAGATTAATATAATCATGGTGATAATGACGATAATGATTATGATGACGATGATTTTGACGAAAATAATAATAATCATGGTGATGATGACGATGATGATGACTGATGATTATATAATAATAATAATTATTATAATGATTGTGATGATAATGATAATCATGATATTGATGACGATGATGATGATAATAAGCTTAATGCTGGTAAGAATGATGATGATGAAAATTAGGCTGACAATGATGATAACTATTTCCATGATGATTTTGATGACGCTGATGATGATAATTATGATAATGATAATAATGATAATTTCAATGATGATGATAACGACAATGATGATGATGGTGATTATGATAATTATGACGATAATTTTTATAGACATAATGCTGAAGATCATATAAATAGTAATAAAGGTGATTATAACTATGCTTATGATGATGATGTTTACGATGTTTATGACATTGCTGAATGTGATGATGATGATGATATCGATGACCTTGACGATAATGATGATAAAGTTGATGATGAAATTGCTGATGATAATGTAGATGACGATAATGATGATAATGATTATGATAATAAGAAGTTGACGATAATAATGCTGATAATGTTCAATATAATTGTAATGATGATAGTGATAATGATGATAATAACGATAAGATTAGCTATAATAATTATATTGGTGATGACGATGATAATAATGAATTTCGACAATATTGGTAATGCTGAATCAGTTGATGATAATGACGACTAAGACGATGATGATGATGATTATAATGATAAAGATGATACGAAAGTTGATGATAATAATGCTGATAATATTGATGATGATTGTGGTTATGGTGATCGAGATAATGATGTTACCGATACAGATGATAATAATAATAATGTTTATAATTATGATAAAGATAATGATGATTATAATATTGAAGATAATCTTTATAATAAGGATGATGACAGTTATAATAATAATGATGACGATGATGATTCCAATTATAATGATCATGATGCTGGAATGATGATGATAATGATAATAATGATAATCATAATGATGTTCATTATGATAATTAATTGGGCGATGATGATAATGATAATGATAACGATGATTTTAATGATAGTAATGATGACAATCATATTAATAATGGTGACAATGATGATTATGATAAAGATGATGATGACGATGATCTTTATAATAATGATGTTCATGATGATGACAATGAAAATGACGGTGACAATGATGAATATGCTAATAATGATAATTATGATGTTAAATACTTTGATCATTATTACGACAACGACGATTATGATAATGATTTTTATAATAATGATGATGATTGTGATGATGTATTGATTATAATGGCGATAATAATTATGATGATAGTGACGAAGAACATGATGATTATAATAATTAGGATGACGATGACTGTGATGTTGATTGTGTTGATAATGTACATGGTGATGATAATAGTGATAATGATGATAATAACGACGATGACGATGATGATAATAATAGTGATGATGATAATGATGATAATTATAATAATGATAGTGATCATGATGATTATGACGATTATGTTGATAATTGTTAATATAAACATCGTATTCATAAAAAATATGGTAATTGTAATTATGATTATAATTATGATGATGTTGATGATGATTATAAAATTAATGATGATGATACATATTATAATAATGATAGTAATGATAATGATAATCAGAAGTTGATGACGATAAAGTTGATAATGATGACCTTGATAATAATAATGACAATTTTAATGATACTGATGACGATGAAGATAAATTTGACGATGATAATTATGATGTTAGTCATGATAATTATGTTAGTGATAATGATGCTGTTAATGATGATAATAATTATGATGATAATAAAAACTATAATATTAATAGTGATGATAATGATGAGCATGATGATGATAACGATGATAATGACGGTAATAATGATACATTTAATTATGATGATAAGAACAATTATGATAAGGATAATTATAATGTTGATGACGATGACGATTATAATGAAGATGACGATGATCTTTATGATAACGACGATGATTACTATATTAAAAATGTCGATAATGAAGACTTTGATGATGGTGATGATAATGATGATGAGTACAATGACGATAGTGAGGATGATAATGATGACGATTATTATAATGATAATGATGACGAAAATTATAATTATAATAATGTTGATGGTGATAGTTAGAATTATTATCATGATGGTGATTATAATGACGATTGTGAGGATTATAGTAATCATTTTGATAATAACGTATATGATGATGATAATAATATTTATAATGATAATAATCATGATGACGATGACGTTGATAATTGTGATGTTGATGATATTTAGGATGATGATAATAATTATGATAACGATAATTATGTTGATGATAATAGTCATAATGATGTTGATGACGATGATGATTCAAATGATGACAATGATAAAGATGACATCGATGACAGTTACTAGAATAATAATGACGACGATATAGATTTTGATGATGGTGATGACAATGATGATCATGATGATGACGATAGCGAAGATGATGATTATTATTACGATAAAAATTGTAATGTTGACAATCATGGTGATGATGACGATTATGATAGTATTACCAAGGACGATGAGGATGAGGATACTGATGATACTGATATTTATAATTATGATGATGATAATGATTCTGATGGTAATGATGATTATGATGATAATCATGATAATAATGACGGAGATGATGATGATGAAGATGATGATAATAAATATGATGATTATAATAATTATTATGATGATGGTTAGAGGTATTATCATTATGTTTTTGATGACGATGATTATCATAAAAATGATGACAATAATCGTGATGATAATGATGGCTATTACTATCATAATAATGACGGCGATATAGATATTGATGATGGTAATAATAATGATGATAATGATTTGATGACGATAATGATGATGAATATAATGATAATGTTGGTGATGACGATATAGTTAGTGATAATGATGCTCATAATAATGATAGTAACTAGGTGAATTATAAAAATTATGATGATAATAGTCGTGATGATGATAATCATGATGATGGTGACTATGATAATGATGATAATGATGATGATAATAATATTTATGATGATGATGATAATTGTGGAGATGATAATCATGATGTTGATGACAATAATGATCATATTGATGATGACGATGACGATGATGATGATGATTATCATGATAATGACAGTAATGATGATTATAATGGTGATGATGACAATCTTAATGATGATGATGATGATGATGATGATGATGATGATGATGATGATAAGGAAGACTATGACTATGACGATTACGATGACGATAAGGATAATGATGATAATGATTATTATAATTCTGATGATGATAATCATTACAATGGTAAGAGTGATGATGATGATAATCATGATTGTGATGACGTTAATGATCATGATGATGATAATAATTATCATAATGATATTAATCATGTTAACTATAATCATAATGATGATAATTGTGATCAGAATGATAATCATGATGCTAATGACGAATATGATGATGATGACGATGCCCATAATGATGTTGATGATGTTGTTGATGATATTATTAATAGTCATAGTGATGATGACTATAAAAATTATGACGACGATGATGATAACGATAATTCTAACAATCATCATGATGTCGATGATATTGATAATAATTACAATGATGATACGAAATGTAATGACGATAGCGATTATGATGATAATAATGATGGAGATGGCGATAATGATGATGATGATGATAATAATAATATTCATGATGATGAAAATTATGATGATGATAGTGTTGATAATGATAATCTTGATGTTGATGACAATGATGATCATAATGATAATGACTATGATCTTAATGATAATGATGACAATTAGTATAATAATGATGATGATGAAGACTTGATGATGGTGTTGATAATGAAGATCATGATGATGATAACGATAATGATGATAATTACTTTAATATAGATGGTTATAATGATAATCATGGTAATGACGACAAAATTGATGATGATGATAAGGATGACCCTAAAGATGTTAATTACGATGACGATGACGATGATGATAACGATGTTGATGATTATAGTGATCATATCTATAATGATTCTTATGATAATAATGATGTCGATGATGATCATGATGATATTACGGATGACGGTAATGATTTTGGTGATGATAATGTTGTTGCTGATGATGATGATATTGATGATGTTAAATATAATCATGATATTGACGAAAATAACGACGGTGATTATGATAATAATAATTATGGTGATGATGATAATGATGATAATCATAATAATAGTGTAATGATGACGATAATGATGATGTTGATAATAATGTTGTTGATAATAACACTTATGATGATGACTTTAAAGATCATGTCGATGATGATAATCATTATAATAATAATCATTATAATTATGACGATGATGATGATAATAATTATAAGGATAATAAAAAATGTGATGACAACAGCAATGATGATGAGAATTATGATCAAGATGACGATAATGATCATGATGATAATATTCATGATGATAAAAATTATAATGATAATAGTGATAATAATGCTATTCATAGTGTTGATGACAATGATGATCATAATAATGATGACGATGACCTTGATTATAATGATGGCATTTACTTTTATAATGATGACGATAACGATGACACTAATGATGGTGATAATAATGATGGTAATGATGACAAAGTTGACAATGACGATGATGATGATGTTGAAGATGTTGATGATGATGATAATGATAATAAAGACGATGATGATTTTAATGACGATGATGTTTAATGATTACAATGATGATGGTAACAATGATGATCATGATATAATAATGACGATAATGATGATGATGACGATGTTGGCAATGATGATGATTATGATGATTACAATTATAATAATGATATTAATAATAATAATGATGATGGTGATGATAATGATGATGATGATGATGATGATGATGATAATAATGATTATAAAGATTACCATGATATCAATGATAATTATGATTATAAAGATGATTGTGATATTGATGCAAATGATAATGATGATGATGGTGAATATTATGATGATGACGATGATGATGATAATGATACTGTTAAATATGTTGGTGGTGATAATGATGTTGATAAGGTTAATGATGATGGTGCTGATGTTGATAATGATGATCATGACAATGATGATAATGATGACTATGACTATTATTATTATGATGTTGAGAATGACAATTATAATTTCAATGACAATGTAATAATGTTGATAATGGTGATAATGATTATAATTACGATGATAATAACAATGATAATGATGATGATAATGATGATGGTAATGACATTAATAAGGATTATAATGATAATGAAGATCGTATTTATAAAGATGACGATAATAAGGGCGATAATGATGATGGTGACGATAAGCTTAATAATATTGATGATGCAAAATAATTCCAATAATAATATCGATTATGATAGTGATTATGATGATGATGTAAATGTTAATGATAATGATATTTTTATGATTTTTATGATGATAATGATGCTGTGATGTTGATGTTGTTGATGATAATGATGACAGTAATGATGATTATAATGATGACGATGACGATGATGACGATGTAAAAGATTAGAATAATACTAAATTTGATGATGATAAAGCTTATGATGTTGATGACGATGAATATGATGAACGTGATCTTGATGATAAAAATCATAAAGATGACGATGATAATGGTGATAATAATTATAACAAAAATAAATATGATAATAATGACGACAATAATCTTGATGTTAGTGATGTTGACAATTATAATAATGATAATGACGATAATGATAATAATGATGATGTTGTTGATGATGATGATGATGATGATGATGATGATGATGATGATGATGATAATGATGATGATGATGATGATGCTAATGATAATAATTATAACAATAATGACGATAATGATGATAATAATAAAAATACGTATGATTATAATAATAATTATAATAGAAATAATAAATATGATAATGATTATGATGATTATGACAAGGATGATGATGATAAAGATTATGATAATAATAATGATAATAAGAATTATTATTATAATAGGGATAATAATGATACTCATGATATCAATAACTATATTGTTCATGATTATAATGATAATAACTATGATCTTGATGATAGTGATGACAGTAACAGTAATAATATTGACGATGATGATGATTAGATTGACGTAATGATGAAGATGATAATGATGATAATGATGATGGTGATGATGATGATAAATACGTCAATTATTATGAGAATTATCGTGATGATGATAATCATGGTGATGATGAGGATAATGATGATGATGATGATAATGATGATGTTAATAATTATGGTGATATTGACGATAATGATATCAATGTTGATGATGATGATGATGATAACGATGTAAATCGTAATAATAATTACAATAGAAATAACAATGATCATTAAAATGATAATTATGTTGATGGTGACGATGATGATGATGAGGATAAAAATTATGAGGATAACAGTGATAAATATATTAATAATGATGATGATAGTGATAATAATGATTATAATTATGTTGGTGACGATGATGTTGATGATAATAATGATGCTTAACATGATAATAATGATAATGATGATGGTTTTGATGATGATTGTGATGATACTGATGCTCGTAATGGTAATGATGATCATAATAATGATAATGACGATGACGATGACGATAAAGATTTATATGATGATGATTATGATAATGATAATTATGGCAATGATGGCAATAATGATGATAATGATGATAATGATAATAATTATGATGATGATGACAATAATCATGATGTTAATGACAATGATGTTGATGATGATAACTATTCTAAACATAATAATAATTATTTTAATGATGTTTTTGATAATGATTATGATGATGATGATAATCATAATGATGATAATAGTAATAATGACGATACTGACGATGATCGTGATGACGATGATGATAGTTGTGATAATGATGGTTATGATGATAATTATATTGATGATGAAATTATCGATGATGGTAGTGATGACGATTATAATTATAATTATTATTCATATGCTGATGATAATAATCATGATTATGATAATTATTACAATGCCAACAATAATGGCGATTATCTTGATAATAATGATAATGATGGTAATGATAATGATTACGATGACGATAGTGAGAAGTATAATAATCATGGTGATGATGACGATAAAAATGATTATGATAAAAATATTCATAATAATGATGGTGATGATATTGCTAGTCCTGATTATAATGACGATAAATATGATGGTCATGATGATGTTTATAATGTTCATTTTGACGACAATGTTCCTTATGATGATGATAGTGATGATGCCGATAATAATGACGGTGATGATGATGATGATGAATATAATGATTATGAAGTAGATGCTGATGATGCTGATGATGTCGATGACAAGTAAGATAATAATATTGATGACTATGAACTTGATGATAATGATGATGATGATTATTATAATAATAATGATGATGATGATGATGATGATTATGATGACGATTAGGATAAAGTTGATGATGTTAATAATGACGGTGATGATGATAAAGATGATGATCATTATTATCATGACGGTGATTAAAATGACGGTGGTGAGGATATCAATAATCATGGTGCTGATAATAATAATGAAGAGGATAATGATGATGATGATGATAATTATGATGATACTAATAATTATTATGAAAATTGTGATGATAATCATAATTATGATGTTGATGACGATAATGATAATGATAAACCGCGATGATAATGATAATTTTTACAATGATCTTGATGACTACGATGATGATTTTGATGATAATGATGATGATGACGGTGATGATAATGATAATGGTGATGATAATGATTATCATGATAATGATAATGATGATGATCATGATGATGATGATGACGATGATGATGCCGATGATGTTTATCATGATAAAAATTATGGTGACGATGACGATAAGATGATGATAATGATGATTATATTGTTGATAATCATTATGATAATAAGGATGATTATGATGAGGATAATGATGATGATAATTCTGATGATGGTAATAATTATGATGATGATAATAAGTATGATGATGATAATAATGATGATTATAATTATCATGATAATGACGATGATGATGATGAGGAGTAACATAATTGTGATTATAATAATTATGAGGCTAATAGTGATGTTGATGATGATTATGATGATGATGAGGATGACAATAACGATCACAATTGCCATGAAAATGATGATGATAATGATATTGATGATGATGATGAACATGATGATAATAAGGATGATCATGACGATGACGATTTCCATGATGATGACGATTACCATGACTTTTACGATGATAATGATGTTGATGATTATTATGATGATGATGTTGTTGATGACGATCATGATGATTTTTCTGATGGCGATAATGATTTTGGTGATGATGATGTGAGTTGCTGATGATGATGGTAATAATAATGTTGAATATATTAATGATAATGACGACAATAACGATGGTGATTGTGAAAATAATTATAATTATAACGATGATGATAAGGATGATAATCATAATGATGATGGTATTATGACGATGATAATGATAATGCTGGCATTGATCATAATGTTGTCGATGATGATGATGATGATAATAATGATGATGATGATATTGATGATACGAAATGTGGTGATGATGATAACGACAATGACGATGATGATGAAGATAATGATTTTGATGATTATGATGGTCATGATGTTGGTGATAATGTTGATGATGATAATGATGGAGATTATAATTATGGCGACGACGATGATGATAGTAATGATAATCATGATGATTCTGATGTATATGACAATGACAATAAGGATGGCAATTACCATGATGTTGATGATAATGATGATAAATATGATGACAATAATCTCGATAATGATAGTTACAATAATTGTATTGACAATAATGACGATAAAAAAGATTTTAATGGTGATTAAAATAATGTTTAAGATGAATATGATGATGATAAAAATGATGGTGGTGATTATAATTATTATCATGATGGTCATTATAATGACGATCGTAAGGAACATTATAATCATGGTGATGATGACAATAATTATTATGATGATGATGATCTTGGCGAAAATGATAATAATCATGGTGATGATGAAGATGATGATGATGATGCTGATGATAATTATGATTTAAGTAACAATTATTATAACGATTGTGATGATAATGATAATTATAATGTTGATTACGATGATAATGATGATTATACCCTTGACGATAATGATGACAATTACAATAATACTGATATCGATGGTGATTATTTTGATGATGATGATTATGATGTTGGTGATGATGATCATGGGAATGATGATAATGCTGGTAATGATGATAATGATGATGATGATGGTGAAGTTTGGATGATGATGAGGATGATGAAAATTACGCTGACGATGATTATAAAGATGATTATGCTGATGATGATGATGATGATGATGATGATGATGATAATGATGAGGCTCATGTTAATAATGATGAAGAAGTTGATAATAATGATAATGATGACGATGATCTTGATGATTGTGATGATGACAGTTGTAATAAGGAACATGACCGTCATAATAATGATTTTAATGATGATAATCATGACGATCGCCTTGATAATGATGATGATGACTGTTGAGAATAGTCAAATTTATATGGAGTGGTGCGCATGACTAAATATGTATGTATGTTTACTAATAGGTGTAAAGTAGGAAGAACTGTTGTACTTGAAAGAGTCGAAAATTTGTCGTCGACCTAGAGCGTTAGAGAGAGGTACACAGAGTAAACTATTGTAACACAGTATTTAATTGAAAATATATTTTATTAACGACGTTGAAGACCAAGAGTTTATTTATTTTCTTAACATGGTAGCAGTTCGTGTTTGCCCATCTTGGCTCATTATTGACAAACAAAACAAATAACGTAGTAAGTTTGAATATTACGTTAGATAAAACAAGCATGTGTAGATGGCAAATTCTTTAATCAAAGACTCGAATAAAAATTTACTAGAAATAATTGAAAGTGAAGATTTTGAGCTTACATTTAAATAATGAAACTATTTACGTAAGGTGTTCTTAAAAGGTTTAAAATCAGTGCTTAGTGTGAAAAGCAGTATAGATAAAGAAAATACTTTAGTTGAAGAAGACAAGATGGCCGACGATGTGAAATTTATTTGACCAATTTTTTAAGGAAAAGACTACAGCGTTTGGAAAAAGAGGCTGTATGTATTTTTAAGGTTCAAGAAATGTGAAGATGTAATATTAAATGAAACAAAACCAAGTACAGTAGAACAAGAAGCATGGAATGAAAAATAATTAAAAGCTATGAATTATATTTACTGTGCGTTGTCAACAAAGCAGTTTGAGTTGGTGAGTGAAGCGGCTACATCATATGAAATAATTAAGAAGTTGG
>JAPYYV010007932.1:0-13008 GCA_030522625.1 Copidosoma aretas | reverse complement strand
TCCTCGATCGCTAGCTGGGACTCGTCAGTGTAGCGCGCTAGCGATCTAGCTACATACAAACACGTCTAACACTTGCACTGATACGCGTATATAACCGCGGAGGCGAGATTGATATAGAGTGTAACAATTGGCCTTTTCATTTCAATCGTATGCCAGAATTCCTTCAAACTTTATTAAACTCCCGTACTACAACTTGTTTGATTATTCAATACTTATTATATAGAACGCGGCTTCTATACTCGATTTTTCGAACAGAATTCTTTTATCAAGCGTGTGTGTGTGTGCAATTACATTGCACCCACACATGCATACTCATTGACTTTATACCAAGCAAGTTCAAGCCTCTGTTGAAATTCATACTTGGTGCCTCCGTTAACAAAGAGCGCGAAGTGTAGGGAAGGAAAAATTTGTAATGAAAAATGTAATTGCACACACACACACGCTTAAAAAAAAATTCTGTTCGAAAAATCGAGTATAGAAGCCGCGTTCTATATATTAAATTTTATCTTTTCCTTATTCATCAAGTAAATAGACATCTTAGTCATTTGACCCCATGATCTTTGTGTTCAAAAGTAAAAAATATACAACTAAGGTACGATAGCCTCTTAGTTGTAACATTTTATCGTTACATATAATTATCGGCCCATATTTGTACTCAGTATTTATTTGTTTTTGTACATTTATTAACATTATTTTATAATTTTAGTCTCATGTTTGACAAAGTAAAGATTTAGTAAATTTGGTTCATAAATACAAATGTAAATAAGAGCATAGTTGATATCAATCATTTATATTTTCTCATCAAATAATCAGGAAAGTGTTTTAAACACTAAATATTTATGTACACAACAAATTTTTTAGTACCATTTATGAAGATAAGAACTAATTCTCTCAAGTATTCCAAAATAATACTTTAAGAAATCTGCGTTCCGTCTGGGTATACATTAACTTTATACAAAAAATAAATTAATTTCTCTGATCTCCTTCTAGCCAAACTGCAGTCATTTGGCTTTCGAGGTAAATTACTGTACTGGCTCTTCTCGTATCTCTCAGATCGGAAATATGCAGTTAGAATCACTGGTGCCATCACTACTTTCGAGCCGATCGTTTCTGGACTTTCTCAAGGATCTCACCTTGGTCCATTGCTTTTCATTTTATTAATTGATGACATTGCTCAATCCTTTCTTTATGTAAAATTCCTGATGTATGCAGACGATTTTAAATTATACTTCATAGTCAGCAGCCACGAGTAGACTTCGCACATACAGCAAGATCTAAATGCATTTTATCAATGGTCCATCTTAAGCAAACTCCATGTTAATGCCTTAAAATGACAGGCTTCTTTGTTTTTCGTGGAGCCTCGATACCATTTTCCCTAAATCATTTCATAGGTAATCCGTTGCTAGCTATAGTTGTCGAGGTCTCAGATCTTGGAATCGTTTTCAACAGCTCATTATCTTTTTGGCCATATATCTTCTGTCGTCAGCCAATGCTTCAAAACATTAGGCTTTATTTATCGTACATCCAGTGATTTTCGACATATTACCTTAATTCACCGCCTTACAGAAGAACACAATCATATAAGAACGCATTCAACACAAATTATATGTATTTTATGTGCAAAATCTTGTGCTCCTATAAGTTACGTTAGTCATAATTACAATGCAGATTATTCCAGCTTCCATATTACCACGCTATCGAGAATCTATTTATACCACGACAGTATTTTCACTTAAAAAATTTTTCATAACTTCATCAATAGTCCCGAACTGATATAACAAATTAATTCAAGAACCATCCCATATTTTATTAGAAATCCTCGAAAACCTGCTAAAATAAGCTGTACTCATTCTTTCTACTGCAATTCTACTATACCAAAAATAATACGCTACATTAACCACCTGCCTGATTCTTTACAAAACATCTCCCGCATCAGGCTATTCAAAACTAGTCTTAAACATCACTTAGGAATGATCTATTCGTACTATGTATTTTCGATTCCCAATCTACCAACTTAAAACCAATATTGCACTGCGTTACTGATGTTTTAGAAGTTGCATTACAGATTTATATTTGTTAAATATCATTGTTATCTTTTACTTTTCTTATCTAATTTTTTACGACTATCCGTGCGTGTCATCTATTATTAATTTACACTAAAATTGTAAATTTTCTATTATATAAATAGTGCAAGCTCCTACAAGTAATTTAAAAAAATAAAAATGATAAATTCATGAAAGAAATGTGCAGTTCGTATAAATCAAGTAAATCTGTCGAAAATAGCACAACGTAAAAATTATCGTGCACAATAAACTGAAAGCAACAAAAGATGCTATTTTGAGATTAAAATCCGGTACCATCGAACCCAAAAGTCGGAGACTAGCCAATCAGACCGGACTTTCTATGAAAAATTGATAATAAATAGTCTTCTATACTTATTGACTTTCTCCAATTCTTCACTTATTGCAAGCATAATAGTTAGTCCCCGGTAAAAATGATATTATTGCAAACTTTTTTTGATTATTGAATAACGTAAATTAATAACTTAACTTATAATAAATTAATATTTGATTAATGTAAATTATTTCACAGTGAATATATGTCTACTCATTATTTATGGATTCAAACTGATTTTTAGTGAGCTAGCGCTATTTCTATATTTAGGACATCTTCGTTCAAAAAGTAAGGGATTCTCGTTAATTGTTCAAAACATTTGTCATGTTTAGTATTAGCTGAAGTGTCTAAAATATTTTTTTTGAGCCACTCTGCTTCTTATTATTATTATAGAACATAATGGCATTTTTAAAACCAAAGATATAAGAAATATTAGCAAGTTTGAATGGCCAAAAGTATACAATAGTCGATTGATAGATTCACGCATAACAAGCAAACTGAATAAAAAGTTCAGTAAAAGCTTGTATGAATATTTATTATTAGAATTTTCAAGAGCTATCAATTGTATAAAAAATAAATTGTTTGACTAGAAATTAAATAAATATACAAATAAAGAAACAATCACCTTATGCAGTTGCAACTTACCTGGCAGTAAATTATCTTCTCTTCATCAGATCTGTTCTGGCTAAGTGTATCTGGTGCTTAACTCTGAATTTCTTTGGATCAGGTCTGATTTCTACCATCAACGATCGTACTTATTTTTTTTTTCTTTGAATAAGAAGTGTTTTTTTTTATTTTAAAATATTTAACATTTTTTACTCACCAAATGTTATTCAAATTTTTTCTAAAATGGAGTATACCATGATACATGTTTAACACGTGATTACAATCACTTTAAACGTTTCTGGCTCGTGTCTGTTGACGCAAAGGTAGAAATTTGCTATGTGGCAAACACGTTTCACACATGAATTTGCTAATTTTCAAATTCGTGTTCTTGGGACAAAAAACAATAGTTTGCTACCGGTGATGCTTATTGGATGGTGCTAGTGTTATGAGCATAATGAGCAATGAGATAAATTTTTACCACCAAAATGACAGTACTTTCCTAAACATTAAGCATTGCTTTTGTGTAGCAACTCGGGCTTATCGGTGCAGAGTTACTGGTGTAGACAGGTATGTGACGCTTGCATAGTCAGCTTCTTTTACGGACATGATATCATAATAGTACCTGTAAGACAACTATTGATGTTAAGTAAGTATTTGGAGTAACTCCTAGCACGAACACGCTAATTGATGGAAAGAAGCAGTTACAAGTGACCACTGGAGCGAGCACGCTAGTGCGTGCAGAGTAGCTATACAGGGTGTATCGAAATAGATTGGGGAAAACCATATAGCCCCATTCGTCAACTCCCACTGATCAAATAATCACACTAAATATTTTTGATAACTAGGTTAATCAAAAAGATATTATCAATTGAAAATGGTTAGTGAGGAGCCAATCAGAGCTCGCTTGAAAGTTAAGGGGTGGAGCCTAAGTGCTGTGGGCGGTCCTACTAGTCACCGACGAGAAGAAACAACGAGATGGAAAGTTACCTTATCGACTACGGTGTCATGGTAATAAGGAATTCTGTTACTGGCTTACCACACTATTATACTTGAATCAGGTGGAGCCCTTCCTCAAGGCAAAAAAGATTCTCCTTTTTTTTTTAATATTTGCTAGCCTCCATCAAAATCTTTAATCAAGATAATGAAAATCACTCACAAAATAAATTAATTTTAAATTTACACTTGATCACTAGGAAAAAATTAAGAAACTACAATAAAACCACGTTGCTACGGAAAAAAAATGTGTGTGTCAATAATAGGAAAATAAGAAAAACAGTATAAAAAGGCACTATACGAAATGAAAGCACAATTAAAAGGGGGACACATCTCCGCTCAGACATTCTCATCGCTCCCTTTCTCACCAGAGGCTTCTACGATCTCCTTCAAATCTGATAATAACTGACAAGTACCTGCTGTCCACCTTTAATAACAAAAATAACAAAAATAACAAAAAGAGTTTAATCTGGGATGAAACAATAACTATCTTTATCGAGCAGCTTAAATTAAAAAGAAATGTCCAAAAACGAAGTTTATTATTGCAAATTAAGAAAATAGAATAATACTATGATACTAAGAGCTTTGCCAAAACAATTTAACAAAAACAATGTGCACAGTACCAACACTAATTATCTCCTTGCTCGCTCACTTACTGATGACATATGTGACCTTCACCCAATCTGACACAAACTGGCCAGTCTATCTATTTGACATCAAAGACATTAGAAAAAGTACTAAGACAAAAATTTTACGATTACGTTTTATAGGGCCAAGCTTTATAAAAAGAAAGAAAAAGAAAAAATATCGTCAGCAATGGAATGCTCTTGGCTGATCAATTACAGCTGGCTTTAATAAGCTTCTTTCTTTGCCAGTAAGTATGTTATAATCTATTTGTTACTTATGGTGTGCACTTAACCACCATATGCCAAAGTGCTTACCTACACTGAAAATACATTATAGTTAGAAAAAAAGGTAAATGCAAATAACGAAAAACAGAAAACACTATAATGCTAAATGACTTTGCCAAACAAATTTAATTAAAACGATGTGCACAGTACCAACACTGATTTTCGCAATGTTCGCTCACTAACTGTTGATATTTGTGACCTTCTCAACAGTTATAATACCTCAGCAAGACAGTCTTTTGTGCCACCACAACAATGATCAGAGTTTGTACCAGGAAAATACAAAGTAGCCTAATCTCACTGTATAAAGCTTTACTATTCCTCTCAGTCCACTTGACACTGGTGCTACTTGATAAACGACAAAGTCTTATAATTTTGCAGCTTAACCTGAAAAACAAATGATCTACAAAAAAGAAATAAATTTATTCAGCTAACAATACAGACTAATACTATGATAAAGACGTTTTGCCAAAGAAGTGAGCTCGAACGATGTGCACAGCATGAAAACTGACATTCTTTTTGTACTCTAAGTTACTGGTGAGGCATCGGTGAACTCCTCCAAAGCTGATCCACACTCGCAAGTATGTCTCCTTCACACCAAAATTAGCAAAGAAAGTTTGTAATCCGAAAGTCTGTAGCAGGCTAATAACACTGGATTTCCTACTTCTTGCAGTCCACTTGACACCGATGCTGCTCAATATTTCAATAAGTCTCTGAACTTTGCAGCTTTACTCTAAAAACGAATAATCGATAAAAACAATAAAATCTATTAAAGAATCACATAAAATTAAATTTCATTCTAGTTTTGCATGTGGCCTTGCCTTATAAAAACGAAAAAAAAAGTTAAAGCATCACCAGTACTGTGATTCTTTTGGCCGAGTAAATTACTGCTGGCTTCGACGAGCTTTTTCATTATACCAGCTGGTGGTTTGTGTTCTGCTTGGTAGTAATGCTGGGCACTTTACAACTAGAAAAAATGAAGTAAAGTAGGAAAACACTATGACAGTATAAAAAAACAGTTAAAATTAAAATCAAAGGAAATAAAACAAATTGACACGTCACTAATACTGATATTCTTCTTGTTCGCTTACTTACTGCTGGCATATATGACTTCCTACGAAGCCTATAATTAATAAGTAGAGTTGACTATTTATCATCGCAATCATACCCATAAAGATAGTATGGATCAGGAATGTTGTGTCTTGCTTCTCTTATTTTTAATAGTCTGTTTTAAGTAGATCATCTAGAAAAAAATCAGAGCTCAACAAAGAATCATGATTTTTATACAAATATTGAAGTAAACGCATGTAGTACGTATCTGAGGTAGTATCTGGTAGCTGAAGGGTACCCTGATCGAAGGCTTCCCAGACACAGATGTCGGTGATAGGCACAGGTTAATTTACAGCTACATCACTCTTAATGACGAGTACAGATGCATGCAAGTTCAAGCTGCTGAGACGACACAGTTGGTATTCGGGCGGGTGTCCGGCTTTCCTCGTTTTTAGTGCAGCTTTTGGTGAAGGCAAGCGTTAGCATTGATCGAATACATGTCGAGTACATCGTGATGTCGGTATTGATTTTACACTTTGCAACACAAATATGCCCACAAACAACTCTTAAATAGCTTTTGGCATAGGTGCCTACAGAAAAACACTACGGCTCGTCAAACAACTGCAGAGCAAGTGCAAAGTCCAGGTATCATAACCTCTCGCAGACAGCGATCTATTCACAATCTTCTACGATAGTGCTGTGGCAGACGACTAAGAACGATGTAACATAGATATAATATTTACACAGTATACATTTTTTTTTTTAATTTACTAGATTTAATGTTGGACAGAAATGCGACCTATATTAAATGTAATGAATTCACAAACTATAGTAACTATACCACACCGCTTGTAAAATTACTGCGTCGTATGCCATTTTCGTTGTAGGCCTTTTTTTTGTTTAACTTAAGAAAATTAAAAACGTAAGCGGTGAAAATGCCATCTTCGAACCACATTTAGTTGATGAGACACTTGCGTTGAATATGAGATAAACGCTCAAAAATGTAACGTCTCTTTTAGAATTGCAAAAAGATGCTCTGCGACGAGTTCATTTTCCTACACTGAATGACTTATTGGAGCTGTCATTCTGAGGGCGTTTTTCCAGTCTACTGAATTTCGCTACTCATAAAAAAAAATAAATTTTATTTTTTGCATACCTACGTCAAAACATTGAATTAGTCAGCGGTTTTGATTTTTAATTTAGTTCCCTTTCTGCAAGAAAATCTGCAGGGTTCTCAACATTTTTCACAGGATATTATGGCTTAGGATCGCGTGACCGCTGTTTGGTAGAGTACATACATTATTTAAAGTACATTAAAAATGCAGTAATAGCACTTTCACTTTTTTTTTGGTAGCCCTTCAAACGGCTGATTGTGTGTGCTGCAGCTCACAAGAGCTGTTTAATGTGTCTTCCGTTAGTTTGCAGAACGAGGTTGGCTCGACGAATTACGTTGTTCACTGCGCGCTGGATCATACCTCGCTCTCGCACAACGTTGAACGCAGTGACGATCTTTTCACGGCAGTCCTATGCCCTGACAGTTTCAGTCTTGAATACGATCTCCTTAACGCAAACCCACAATAAATAGTCAAGCAGGGTCAAGGTTGGTGATCGGGCTGGCCATGCGATGGAACCATGTCAACCTATCCACCGGTCGGGAAAGCTCTCGTCTAGGTACCTCCGGACGTCAGCGGAAAAGTGCGCTGGAGCTCCGTCATGCTGGTTGTCATTCTGATATCCAGCGGGATATATTTAAGCAAGGGCGGCAATGTTTCCTTTAGAAATTCCAAGTACGCTGCACCATTTAGACTGGGTGGCAAGAATACTGGACTTATGTGTAAATAAACCAAAAAAGGATATTGTCTGCACTGTGCTGGGACTAGGAATTATGCATGTGTACACTGCAATTCATGCGGGGGTATGTTTACATTATAATTCTGTACTTACGACTTGGTCACCGATAATCTCAGCCCAAACGTTGATATTCCACCGGTTCTGGAATATCGTAGGACGTGTAAGTCACGGATTCTCTTCAGCCCAAAAATGAAAGTTGTGCTGGTTCAACATTCCGTTACTCGCAAAAGTGCACTCGTCACTCCACAGGATATTGTCAATGAATCCAGCATCAACGCGCAATTGGGCTCATAACCCGGTACAAAAATTTACTCGTGGTTCCCGATCACGCTCTAACGATTCCTGAACACGGCGTTAATGATAAGGATGCTTTCTGCTATCAGCCATAACCGTTTTGACACATCCTTCGGAAACACCAACCTAAAGAGCAACAGCGCATATCGATGTCATTGGATCATTATCAAGGGCATCCTCAATCCCCTCCTCCATCTCAAGAACTAAAACCTAGTGCGAGCGACCTCGACCAGCATCATTTCGCAACAGCAAAACACTTTCTGTTTCAAGGAATCGCCGATGTACAGCACCAATTGTCTGGGAATGAGGATGCCGTTGATTCGGCCAACGAGCACGATACAACCATCCAGCTTCTTCGAGGTTCCCGTTGGCCATGCAAAAAAAATAAACTAATTGCGCGTTATCCTTGATTGTGTAATTCGCGCGAGCAATGCGTGGCTCCAGGGTAAAAATCAACGAAAACTAAACGATGATGTATACCACGCAGACAGTAGGACACTGTTTTTTTGCCTGTTGTTTTGAAGATAATCAATTTCTAAAACGGATTGTGTGCAAAGAGCTATACTTGTCAAGATCTGATACCTGAAACTTTGTCGAATGCTCCAAAGCAGTAGGCTATCACGGGTACCAATTTAAAAACGGAATTTTTGTATCGGATTGGCACAATAAGTACAAAAAATACTAAACATGCGGTATTATTCAAAACGCTGTTTAAAAATCAAAACCTCTGACCAATTCAATGTTTTGAAGTAAGAATGAAGTAAAAAAAAATGAATTGATTTTTTTAGGTAGCAAAAAAGGCCTACAACTAAAAGTGCAGACGATGCAGTAATTTTATAAGCGGTGTAGTATAGTTACTATGGTTTGTAAATTCACTACATTTAATATGGGTCATATTTCTGTCCAACATTATATCTAGTAAATTTAAAAAATAAAATTTTACTGTATACATATTACACCTATGTTGCATCGTACGTAGTCGTCTGCCACCCACACCGTCGTGCGAGACTGTAAATAATGCGCCGTATGTAAAAGGATATGATACCTGGACTGTGCACTTGCTCTGCAGTTGTTTGACGAGACGTAGAGTTTTTCTGTAGGCACCTGTGCCCAAAGCTATTTGTCAGGTGTGTGTGGGCATGTTTGTGTTGCAGAGGTAAAAAATCAATACCAACATCACGATGTACTCGTCATATACTCGATCAATGCTAACGCTTGCCTTCACCAAAAGCTGCACCAAACAAAGAAAAAGCGAGACACCCGCCAGGATACCGGCCTTGCCGCCTCAGCAGCTTGAACTTGCATGCATCTGAACTTGTCACTAAGAGTGATGTAGCTTTAAATCAACCTGTGCCTATCACTGACATCTGTATCTGGGAAGCCTTCGATCAGGGCATCCTTCAGCTATCAGAGACCACCTTATATATAAACTACATGCGTTCAATTCAATATTTGTATAAAAATCATAATTCTTTGTAGAGCTTTGATTTGTTTGTAGATGATCTACTTAAAACAGGCTATCAAAAATAAAAGAAGCAAAACACAACATTCCTGGTCCATACTATCTTTATGTGGGTGATTGCGATGATAAATAGTCGACCCTACTTAGTTATTATAGGCTTCGTAGGAGGTTATAGATGCCAGCAGTAAGTAAGCAAACAAGAAGAATATCAGTATTAGTGATGTGTAAATTTGTTTTATTTCCTTTGATTTTAATTTTAACTGTCTTCTTATACTGTCATAGTGTTTTCCTACTTTACTTCATTTCTTTTTCCCATTGAAATATGTTCCTGCTGTAGTTGTACACATTTTTTCTAGTTGTAAAGTATACAGCATTACTACCAAGCAGAACACAAACCACCAGCTGGTATAATGGAAAAGCCCGTCGAAGCCAGAAGTAATTTAATCAGCAAAAAAAATCACAGTACTAGAGATGCTTCAACTTTTTTTTTCGTTTTTATAAGACAAGGCCTCATGCAAAACCAGAATAAAATTTTATTTCATGTGATTCTTTAATAGATCCCGTTGTTCTCATCGACTATTTGTTTTTACAGTAAAGCGCAAAATACAGAGACTTATTGAATTATTGAGCAGCATCAGTGTCAAGTAGACTGCAAGAAGTAGGATATCCAGTGTTATTAGCCTGAAACAGACTTTCGGATTATAAACTTTCTTTGCTAATTTTGGTGTGAAGGAGACGTACATGCCAGTGTGTATTAGCTTTAAAGTAGTTCAACGATGCCTCACCCATAACTGAGAGTACAAAAAGAATGTCAGTTTTCATGCTATGCACATCGTTCGAACTCACTTCTTAGGCAAAGTGTCTTTATCATAGGATTAGTCTGTATTTTTTGCTGCATGTATTATTTTTTTTTTTTTTTGTAGATCATTTGTTTTTAAGGTAAAGCTGCAAAATTATAAGACTTTGTCGTTCATTGAGCCGCAACAGTGTCAAGTGGACTGAGAGGAGTAGTAAAGCTTCATCTAGTGAGATTAGACTACTTCGTACTCACCCGGAACAAACTCTGATCATTGTTGTGGTGGCAAAAAAGACTGTCTTGCTGAGGTATTATAACTTTTAAGGAGCTCACAAATGTCACCAGTAAGTGAGCGAGCATGGCGAAAATCAGTGTTGGTACTGTGCACATCGTTTTAATTAAATTTGTTTGGCAAAGTCATTTAGCATTATAGTATTTCTCTGTTTCTCGTTATTTGCATTTACCTTTTTTTCTAACTATAATGTATTTTCAGAGTAGATAAGCACTTTGGCATATGGTGGTTAAGTGCATTTCATAAGTAACAAGCAGATTATAAAATATTCACTTGCCAGGAAAGAAGCTCATCAATGCCAGCAGTAACTGATCAGCCAAGAGCATTCCAATGCTAATGATGTTTTTTTTTTCTTTTTATTTACAAAGCTTGGCCCTATGAAACATAAGTGTAACATTTTTTTCACTTGGTAATTTTTTTTATGTCTTTGATGTAAAATAGACAGACTTGCCAGTTTATGTCAGATTGGGAGAAGGTCACATATGTCAGAAGTAAGAGAGCGAGTAAGGAGAGAATGAGTGTTAGTACTGTGCACATTGTTTTAATTAACTTGGTTTGGCAAAGCTCTTAGTATTATAGTATTATTTTGTTTTTCGTTATTGGCATTAATGAACTTTGTGTTTGGACATTCATTTTTAATTTAAACGGCTACAGAAAAAAAATTATTGTTTTATTCTAGTTTAAACTCTTTTTGTTATTTTAGTTAATAAAGAGAGGTACTTGTCAGTTATTATCAGATTTGGAGCAGATCGTAGAAGCCTACCGTGAGCAAGTGAGCGATGAGATTGTCTGAGTTGGAGATGTGTCCACCTTTTAATTGTACTTTCATTTCTTATAGTGCCTTTTTATACTGTTTTTCTTATTTTCCTATTATTGTCATTCACATTTTTTTTCCGTAGCAACGTGGTTTTATTGTAGTTTTTTACTTTTTTTCTAGCGATTAAGTATAAATTTAAAATTGATTGATTTTGTAGGTGATTCTAATCATGATGATTAAAGATTTTGATGGAGGCTAGCAAAAATTAAGAGAAAAAGGGGAATTTTTTTCGCCTTGAGAAAGGGCTCTACCCGATTTAAGTATAATAGTGTGGTAAGCCAGTCATAGAATTTCTTATGACCATGACACCAGAGTCGTTAAGGTAGCTTTCCATCTCGTTTTTACTTTTCTTTTCGTCGGTGACTAGTCTGACCGCCCACTGCACTTAGGCCCCACGCCTCAACTGTCAAGCTCATATCTATTTCGATACACCCTGTATAAGCTGATTAGTGCAGCATGACGAGTTGGAATTACTCGCAGAGGGAGAGTAAGGCAAAAGATTGTGATTAAATAGCCTGTGTTAAAATCAGTCTGTGCTAGTGTGGGACTATCGTCTCTACTGAGGTCAAGATAAGACAGAGTGAAATTTTTGTTCTTCCAGTTGTCTCATTTTTTCCACAGGGTTGAGTAGGACCGATGCAACAAGTCTTGAGTGCTTAGTATAGATGTGTGAACAGCAATTAATACGTCTATTATTGTAGTCCTTTACCGAACAGATGGTGCTTTTGCAAATTGATTAGTTTACTAAATCAGTTATTTGAACAATCGTTATTTTCTCTTCAAAAGAAAATTTTACGTCAAATCTTTACATTTTTAAGAGTACATCGAACCGAAATTTAGGTAGATTGGTATATTCTGCATCTTTTATAACGCATTTGAGGATGAAAACTATATTCCTCGTCAAATACTTAACAATACAAGACAAACTTAAACTTTTCTTATCCCTCGGAATATCAAGAGACAAAGTTACAGTAGTTAGTCCGAAAATCGACCTACAACAGACTGTTTTGAAACTTTGGGGATCATTTCATGCTATTGCTGTACATTTTTGTATAAAATTTTGAAAACATCACCTGAAACGTTTTCAAGATACGAAGCTTTAAAAATGGACTCTTAAACATAGTTAGTAGAGGCTTTCCCCGTGAAAAACAGACTTGTAACAAAGAGAGTGTTAACCAGAGAACGGTCGTCCCGACACCCTGTCACAAACTCACTCGTACGTTTTAACCTTAGCTTACCGTATCCCGTCCCACTGGACTTCTCTCCTCCGGGAGATCTGCTGTAGTTACCTGGCTCGGAAAAGCCAGGTAATCCTGAAAGGGGAAACTAGAAAAGGGGAAACTAATCTACCCTAAATAAAAACTTAAACACAACAATAACACTTAACTGGTGTCCAGCACCGATTGTTTGGCCGGAATCACGACGTTCACTTTATAATCGCGACATCAATAACATTCGTGGGCCTGGGTCTCACCCGATAGTATTATACCTGTATAATACGTAACTACCGGTATGCATATCCATCGGCAGGCACGTCCTGCTCGG
>JAPYYV010007931.1:0-15449 GCA_030522625.1 Copidosoma aretas | reverse complement strand
TGTTTGGATAACTTTATATTATCCTCCTACAGGTTGAAGATAATTTATTTCCTTATTAATAAACTAACGAAAAATGTTGTTTTCTGATTCAGAACGCACTCCACGCCAGCTCCAGCCCGCCGATTCTAAGAGATTGACAGCATCTACTAGTTAAGATTCGATCCACCGATCGGAGTTGAAATGCACCGATTCCGCTCCGTCACACTTTGATACATATGCTCTATAAATGTACAGACTCAGATAAGAAAGCGCGACTGAATGTTGGCAACATTTTTATCTGTCAACCTACTTTACAATTTTTAATCAATAAATACTAGTATTTTCTTATAAATAACGTATATTTGTTCAATTGAGAAAACCACCGAATCCTTTCCTCTTACCAAACAATACTTAAAACTATAATATCAACCATGAAAATACATTTATAATGTTTCAAAAGATTTTCAAATTCTGCCCTGTCAGGCTTTGATCTAATACATGATGGTATGACAAAAACCATTTATTACAAGAAAACTATACGTCATTTTGACGCACAGTAAAAAATGAAGAAAATTTGTTTTTCCAATAAAAAATCATGACTTTATATGAGTAAAAAAATCATTTGAAACCACTGTATAATAAATTCCTTCGTTTTTTTTTCATCAAACAATTGAGATGCACTAGTCATGTAGCGTATCTTTTAATATATAAAACAAATACTTCAATCATTATATTTATTTTTTAATTTACATACTATCAAATATAATATTATTTAGCATACTTTAGCATTCAAAATATGCTTCTATTTTTTTAAGGATAATCGTTTTGCCATGATTAAAATTTTTTTCAGTGTGCAAAAGTCATAAGAATTAATACTATTTTCACGTAAATATATTAAAATAAATTCTCGTAAATAATAGATTAGGTTCATCATTATCAAATCGATACATAGTATAACACTTATTTTGATTTTCATGTATGCTCAAGTATTTGAGATGGTAGCTTTTTTAACTAAAAGCCAAGATATTATATTTTTGTACTGAATATCACAAATAATTTAGATTTTTAACCAAAAGTTAAGCCTCCATATTTTGTCATACTCCATACAACACCTTTTTCTGTATATAATGGACTTGATTTTTGTACGCAGTGCATGATCGTTACGATAAAAGAAAAAATTCCCATAATCCTCAGATTACATATACAAAATTTCGATTAAGTAAAGAGTTTTTACTATTCAACCATTGTGGGCATTCTAGTAACAATATCTGATTGTATCACTAAGTTTCGTTCTTTCGTAAATATGTAAAAGATATAGCTCAAAATAGAAACGTACATTAATTACTTCGTCAAACGCATTAACTTTGGATATATAAGCCTCAGTTTCGATGAATATCATAAATTACAAAAATTTTGGTATCATTTTGAAGCCTCTCAATAACGTTGCTTAAGCTACATGCAGTTTTATTTCATGATTAGATGAATAAATTAGTAAAACTTAATTTATGAAAAAATGTACAGTAATTTTTGCTCTGCGCAGAGAATAATATATCATAATAATTTTTACCATTTTTCATAGTAAAATAGAGAGAGACCTACATTTAGGGCCTTACCATAAATAATAAACATTCTGAGCTGCTAACCTTCTTGACGACTCTGTACCTGAATGACTATTGTTTCGGGTAAAATTTGTTAGCTTTCATTAAAATAAATCCTAAAAAAATTCCTCCTGAGGTAAATTATCCACGTCGTGTACGCTACAATAAATTGTTCATTCTACAAAAAAGTATAACAGTAGTTGTGCCTTGTATTTGAGTTTAAATTTTTTTGCTTAAATTTAGCCCATTCAATTGTTCCATCTTCTGCCTTAAGTACCTAATAGTAATAATTAATCCATTACCGAAAAATGAACGGAGGAAAGTATATATTCAAGTTGAAAATAACCATTTTATAATAAATCCATTTCAATCAATGATTCTAGAGCTGGTTTGCGAAGTTCATGAATTATTCATCGGGTCTATTGTTATTTATTGTATTGCAAACACGTGCGAGAGGAAGCATTAGAGAGCGAAGGATTTCCGTTAGTTTGAAATCGAAATAAAAAAGTAAATGGTCGCTTGGCTGAGCCAAAAATAAATTTTGAGTCCTCCGAGTTGATGACCTCTTGCGATGGGTGCTAAAATCGCTAGAATTATTGTTATTGCGCAACGGAGCTTGAGGCGTGAGAATAGATACGAGTATTAGAAAAAAGTTGGAATAAAAAAAAAAAAAAAAAAAAAAAAAAAAAAAAAAAAAAAAAGAAAACAGAAAAAAAAAAAAAAAAAAAAAAAAAAAAAAAAAAAAAAAAAAAAAAAAAAAAAAAAAAAAAAAAAAAAAAAAAAAAAAAAAAAAGGATCGTGTATACAAGTACAAGGTGGCGAGGAAGAAGAGAAGGTGAAAAACTGATGAGATGCGCTCGATGAGTTGTACCGCGCACGACGCTGGAACCAGTTTAATTGCCTGAATAATAATGAATGCAGGCTTGCCACACAGATAAGGTGAGTATGGAAGAAAGTGTTTTTTTAATAAGTAAAGGGGAACCGGGTCCATATGAGACAAGCCTCGCTGACCACCGAGGGCTCGCAGCATCCAGTTGTGCGAGAGATCAAGAAACGAAGAGCGCCTTAGCGTCCAAGGCCATGGAGCCATCACCGCCTAGGGCTAAGTTGACAGCCTTCTCTTATATTCTTAAGATACCTTTCAACGAAAAAAAAAATCCCACGGATTGCGTAAAAAACATAATGAATAATTGTCCTTCCCACACAGCCTGTAATTTTCTTTGCAATTAAAAACATTGGTTAATCGGGATTTCGCATGCAAAAATCGATTAGGCCCGTCAGGTGGATTACCAAAAAATGTTGAACACACACATTTTTATTTTTTCATTCGAACAAAAAATTACCGAGATGAAGTTGGGGACTTAAGAGTGGGGGCTATGATGTCACTTGGATCCAACAGATTTTTTATGTGGGAGCTCAATTTACATTACAGTTTATGGATACTTCAATATTTTCATTATTTCAGCTGATAAGAAATATATATATTTTCGAGTACCCTTGAAAAGTGAAGCATACATTCGTGGCGTTTCAATACTCAGGCTGAAATAAATAATGATGCGCTTTCAAGTCTTCAAGGACCGTAAGACATCGTTCTACTTAAAAAAAAGCATCGTTAATTTATATTGGCTCGTAATTTTCTCACACTTTAAATTTACTTTGCATAAGATAGTTTTTGTATAGCATTCCAATAAAAAATTTTCGATTTTTTTAGCTCAGCACAATTCAAAAAATTTTTTAAATAATCGTTCAGCCACTCGAAACAATTATTCTTTTAATATTTTTTATCCGAAATAAGGGTTGGTAAGAATAAAATTGATGCGTTTCGAAACATTATGAAGCAAAGCCCAGCTAAAATCCAACTTTTTTAATCATATCATTTTTATTTGCAAGCTGGTGTAGTATATTGATCTGAAATCATCATTTTCTCTTATGTGTCGTATAATTAATATTATATATCTGATTGTTTCATTTCTTGATATCAGAATTCCATAAGGAGTAAACAAATTTATTTATAAAAAGATTTTTTTTATTGCTACGTACAAGTCAATATGACAATGAAAATTGCAGAATATAATTTTATATTGGCACCCACGATCAAGTATATATACACACGTACACAATTTTGTATTATACAATTTGAGAAAAAATCTCTCGCTTTATATGCAAGTGTATGTGACTGATCGTCTCATAGCTCATGATGAGATCTCAACCCATTCATCGAAATTGATAGAGTAAGGCTTAAAAAAAAAAGCTCTAATGTATATGGATGCCAGTACTTACAAAGCCATCACAAAATCCCGTCCAAAGAAATAAATGTGCTTGGCTCTGCTGTAATTACTGACCCTCTACCCTAACGCGAGCCACTCGGAAAAACCTCGGAAAATACAAGAAAACTTCAGAATTTTTACACTCAAGAACACTAGTTTGCTTTACTTTATAATTATCCATGATCCAGCAATTTTTTTACTCTCGACCCACGAAAATGTAAGAAAATAGAGTCAGACAAGACGGCTAATAATTGTAAGTACGAAGTAAAAATGCATCGTAAGAATTAAAATTGCCTAGTAGTATCCATAACACAAGGATATACTTTTTTTCTTCGATGGAACTTTTTTGTATCTCTCATTACTCGAACCGCACACTGAAAACTGTAAAATAAACTTGTATCACATCCATCCTGGAATCAAAAAATGTTCCCATATCCACACGTGTGTTGATTTAAAATTACGTTGGGTTTTCAATAAATTCGCATTGCTGGTTTTTTCTTACTAGAAATTTTTGGACTAAAAAAAATTAACCACGTTACGATAATACACACCACACTCGAGGAATTTCTTAATTGTTTAGAACCACTACGAAAACTTCCGCTGATTTGCGACCTTCATACGTTTGACTAAAATATTGTGGAATAGACGGATTTTGCGATGATGCGAAATCTCTATATTCTTACTAAGTACTTAATTTTCTGAGGAATTCACTAAATTAAATTTTCGGGTGGGGTCCAAAATAACGACAGTGCAGTTCAATTTTGTAGCAAATTACGAATTTTCGTTCCAACTGTATTAATTTCAACGAAAGTTTAACGTAACAACAACTCGACAACTGCGACAGCCAATCACGAGGCAGTAAAATTAGACATTCATGGCGAGCTGCCTCGTGATTGGCTGACGCGGTTGTCGAAATAATGAACAGTCGTTGCCAGAGTTGTTGTTACGTTAAACTGTTGTTGAAATTAATACAGTTGAAACGAAAATTCGTAATTTGCTACTAAATTGAGGTGCACTGCCGTTATTTTGGACCCCTCCAAAAATTTCGACTGCAAGTCTATTTTCGTTATATCTCAGAGAAAAAAAAAATATTTTTAGTTCCCGTATCCCCAAGTTGTATTTGATTTTGATGTACATTTTTTTAATTTACCTCCAATGCTGTAAGCATGCAAAAATGTCATAATCAAGTGTCATTATCAATAAAATAAAATAAAAGCTTATCGGAATTTCTTTATAAATAACTATCATGGGCTGTTGAACAAATAGAACATAAAACATTCAGTACTTAGTGTATAATGATGTATATCATTCAAGTTACATCTAATTGAAGATTCTCTTCCAATGTAATTAGTGTTATTTGTATATATTTCTGAATGTTATATGAGGAAATTAACTGCAGTTTCATAAAGTCCTGTTCATTTACAGCTCGTGCTTCAACTCTTGCATAATACTTGTAAAATTATCATTTTTTCATATTTTCGTTTATAATTGTTTTGAGGTATTGATCAAATTAGAAATTGTTATATTTTTATTCGGTAATAATGCAGTTTAGTTAACACACTTTAAAACAGTATTTAAACAACAAATTTTTTTATTTTGATGATTTTTATTTAATGTATGCATTTTTGATGAGCGGAAAGAAAAAAAAAAATTTCTTAGTAAATATATATATATGTAACTAATTTATAACGATATTTTACGAAAAAAAAAAATCATTAAGTGCATAAAGTATAAAAAACAGAAAAACACGATGATATAAATATATGTGTGGAAGACAGTATGAATATAGTTCAATGTACGTACAATTATCAATTTATTTATAAACATCACGAATGTACTGTTTGCCGGCCACACATAACTATATCATCGTGGTTTCCTGTGCTAAGTATACTTATGCTTTTAGAACCTACATTTCTTAGAATTGTAAGTTGTGAAGGTTTAAGTATATTCGACAAAAAGCAAATGTAAACAAGCTAGTATGCAATTGTGGAAAAGTACAATACTTATAAGAATAAAAATATAACATCAATCAGCAAAATGAGTTCAGCTAAGCAACATGCAGCTTTATATTTTTAGAAGAAATAAATAGTGATTATTGATTAAAATGTTTTTTTTTATTTAAATACAAAAATATCTAAAAAATGTACATTGTAAAATTAATTTTTTTTTGGCTTTCCGCTCATCAAAAATGTATACAATAATTATCAAAATCATCAAAAAAAAACAATTTACTGACACCGTCAAACGTCAGTTGACGAAAAGTGACCATTTGACAGAATGAAAACAGTGCATGACCAAATCTGACGCGATGTGTTATATATGTGTATTATTGTTTGATCTTTGATGTTTTAATAACCGCGGTCGTCCGTCCGCCGTCGTCTGAGCTTATTGTGTGAATTTATACAGGGAAAAAATATCAATTATTGCCTTTTAAGATGGAGAGGGACAAAAGCACTATGCTTGCATTGTTGCAGTTGCTTCATAAATACAATTTTAAGGTACCTTTTATCATTATTGCAACGTCTAAGTTACTTATAACCTATAAATTTAGTTTCGTTTTGTGCATTCTCTCAATGATAATTAAAATCTCATGTCTTATAAAAGGAAACTGAAGGATTGTTTCGAAAAGAAGCTAATCTCGAAAATGTATCAATTGAGGATACACACCAAAATGATTCTGATGTTAACAGTGTTCTCTCAGCATACAAGAGTGAAGGTGACCCAGCTCTCTATGAAAAGTCATACGGAGAACTCAAAAAATTTGTTGAAAGCTCTCTAGATATTTATAAGGTTGGTAGTTATATATAATAGCACAAAGTTGTCGTCTTTTTACAAATCCTAACTAATTATTTTTTCCAGCATGAACTGGGCACCATTCTTTATCCGGTACTGGTGCATATGTACCTAGAGCTTGTGTACAACAATCACTCAAATGAGGGAAAACAACTTATTGAAAAACATAGTAACAGCTTGGAAGAATATTATCAAAATGATTTGAAAAAATTATCACATGTATCAAAACGAGAGCACATGGCTGGAAATGAGTTAATAGATACTTTTAAGTAAGTTTTACATCTTTGTACGCATAATATCTTTTGCACTCTGGGTTAATCATAGTTTTGTCATTTGTAGATCGAATCAATTCATCATTAGAATGTCTCGTGATACACTCTCTATATTAAAAAGATATCTCCAAGAGAAGAAGCACAGTATCTTATTAAACATAATACAGGAACATTTGTATTTTGATATGTATGAAGGCGTGGCAAGGAATAAAAATCAAATTGAGGCAACTTCTGGTGCTCTGGTGGGAGAAGCAACAAGGCAAGATAACAAAACTAAAGTCTATTATGGACTTTTAAAAGAACCAGATATTCAAAATATTACTGCAAAAGATGAAGAGGAGGAAGAAGATAATGGTGGCCCGGAATCCGACAAACCAAAGAAGAAGAAACAAAAAAAAGATCCTTTATTTTCTAAAAAAACCAAATCTGATCCAAATGCTCCACCAATTGGAAGGATGCCTTTACCTAATTTGTAAGTGGGCTTTTATTTAATCCTTTCGTTTAAAAGCAAGCATATTTTTGTATAATATTTTGTTATTTTGTTTTAGAAAAGACGTAGACAAACTTGAAAAAATAAAAGCACTAAGAGAGGCTTCAAAAAGAGTTGTACTCGGTCCAGAAAGCCTCCCATCGATATGTTTTTATACATTAATGAATTCTGTAAATACGTGAGTTTCATCCATTTTTTGAATTATAGTTACGTTTAAGAAAGCTTTAATAAATGCAAAACTTCTTGCAAAAGTGTTATAGCAGCTGAAGTCGCAGAAGATTCCAGCTTACTAGCTGTAGGTTTTCGCGATTCTCTGATTAGAGTTTGGAGTTTGGTCCCTCAAAAACTTAGGATGATGAAGGATGCTGAGCAACTTATAGATGTTAATTATGAATCTGGTATGTATATCATACACGTTATTATTGAACAAATAAAAAAATAAAAACCTATGGAAAATTATTTTTTAGAGGATGTTTTGGTGAGAATGATGGATGATAAGACTGCAGAATCAGTACGCTCACTGTATGGTCATAGTGGGCCTGTTTACTGCCTTTCCTTTAGTCCAGACAAAAATTTATTACTCTCTTGTGCAGAAGATGGAACAGGTATGTACTAAGCACAAAGTTGACAGTTGATATTTTTAAAATAAAAAATTAATGAAAATATTTACAGTGAGATTATGGTCTCTTCACACATGGACCTGTGTCGTTTGCTACAAAGGACATTTATTCCCCATCTGGTCAGTTAAGTTTTCACCTCATGGCTATTATTTTGCAACTGGATCTCACGACAAAACAGCAAGGCTTTGGGCAACCGATTCTCATCAACCTCTCAGAATTTTCGCAGGTCATTACTCCGACGTCGATGTAAGTGATCATGAATTTATGATTAATTTGCATTACTAAAAAATATTGGTATATATTTTTTTGTACATTTCAGGTTGTTCAATTTCATCCCAATTCAAATTACATAGCTTCAGGGTCGAGTGATATGACAATTCGACTGTGGGATTGCGTTTCGGGCAATCAAGTAAGATTAATGACTGGACACAAGGCACCCATCTATTGTTTAGCTTTCTCTGCTGAGGGACGTTTCCTCGCATCTGCTGGTGCAGACAGCAGAGTTATAATATGGGACCTTGCCCATGGTCACTTGATTGCAGCACTGGCTAGTCATACATCAAGCGTCTACTGCCTATCATTCAGTAGAGACGGCAATATTTTGGTATCTGGTAAGTTTATAATTAATATTCAATTTTGATACTCAACGTTCTTTATATTGGGATAAAATTTTGTTTATCTCGCGTTCTTTAGGCTCTCTAGACTGCTCCATTAAACTTTGGGATTTCACAAAGCTGGCTGAAGAAATGAGCTTGGAAGACGTGAACGTTTCGCACAATCCTGACGTGAAAACCAACACAGATTCCTATCTATTGAGGAGCTTCGGTACCAAAAGTTCAACCATACTTGGCTTGCATTTCACGCGGAGAAACTTATTATTCGGTATCGGGAGGTTCGACGCCAGCTAAAAACTTACAGTATCTTTGTAAATACTCATTTATTTATTTGTAACTTTGATAAAGAAAAAACAAAAAAAGTTTATATGCCATCGACGTAGAAATAAAATTTAATTTTCGAAGAAAAATCTCGTTGTTCAACCTCTCTGTGAAAAAAAAAAAAAGTAACCGCGAACGAAGTTTTGCGAAGAAACTCCGCGCACGTTATTGTTCGCAGTAAGTAAGAATAAGTCTTTTTGACTCGAAAATTTTGCCCCCGTACTGTCGACAACTCGCACAATGAATCGAGGCGGAAACAGCAATTCGAAAAAACGAGGCTTGTTAGCCGTAGTTTTGGAAAAGGACGCGCACTCACAAAAAGCCCAGATATCGAAGTCGAAGAAGAAGAAGAAGAAGAAGAAGGAAGTCGGGACGCGAAGAGACAACGCATGAATATGCATAAGTATAATTCTGCCCGAGATCCGGGTAACGCAGGGCGATTCCCGATACGAGTACTGTATACGCACAAAGGAGAGACAATAGAGAGAGAGAGCATGCAGGGAGGGAGGGAGGAAGGAAGGAAGTCCGAGTTGGCACGCGTGCGGCGGTCGCAGGGGCGGCTACAAGCTAATGACGGCGGCTCTGAATGGAGGAGGGCGTCGGAGGTGTACAAGTATACCAGGTGTGCACTATCTAAGGGATGAACTCCGCGAGCCGCAGACCGAGAGAGAGAGAGAGAGAGAAAAAAAGAGAGCCCACCACCGACCAGATGTTGTTATATAGCAGTGCGTGCCGTGGTCGTCGTCGTGGGTCGTCGTAGGTACCCGAGCGCACGGGCACGCGCCACATTCGTCAACGAGTCCTGCCGCGGCGAGCATCGTCGGAGCAACATTAGTTCATAAGTATACTACCGATCTCCGGCATGGCACTCGACAATTCGAAGTCCGAGCTTTGCTTGAAACCCGCGATCGATCGATAAACTGCGGTGCATTGCAAGCCGATCGTTCTTGAAGCGCGAATCGGGAAAACCGGCAACCATCCGAGCGCGATCGGGGTTTAAATGCGTGACAAGTGACAGCTGGAATAATAAGAATCGGACGATGGCGCTGATCTCGAGCAACCATCACCATCATCACCACCACCACCACCACCACCAGCAGAGTTACCGATCCGACTCGCCGGGCATGCTGGCCGTGGGCTACTCGCCGGGCAGCGCGTACGGACGGGACTTTTCCAACGACAGCGATCCAACGGAACACCGGGACGTCTCGAGTTATCATACCCCGGTGCTGGACCGCTGCTACGACAGGTCGCCCTACGGCGGGCTCGTGCCCCTGCAGACGTACGTCCTTACCTATCTTTAGCCTTTGTTCGCACTTGAATTTCCTAGAATACGCTGTTGTGCGGGCCATTTCGTGGATTGTATTTTATTGAAAAAATGAACGATCATGTCCATTGCACGCAGGTACGAAACGCTGCAGAACGTGCCGGAGTACGGCAGCGCGAGCCGCGTTCAGATCTACGAGGAGAACTCGCTGGACTACCAGAACGGCTGGCACAGGTGGCGGACCGGCGAGCTCGTGGGCCTACCGGGTCCCGAGCAGCCGCCGCCCGCTGTCCACGCTCCTGTGAGCGACCCCTGCTGGGACTGCAACCTGTCGGCCGTGATACCGGTGAGTCGCCGATCTGTAGCGCGTAGGGAGCTGCGCTACACCGGTGGCTTTGATTTTTCTTTCTTTCTTGTAAAACGCTGAAATCCTCCCCACAGGAGATCGGTACGACGATCGAGTCGACGCCACCGCCGGTGACACCGACGATTACTACGACGACGACGACGACGGTCCCGGTGCAATCGAGTCCCCGCAGGCCGAGCAGACGCAGATCGGGCAGGGACGTGCCGGCCTCGCCCAACGTGCTGAAACGCCGGCGGCTGGCGGCGAACGCGCGCGAACGGCGCAGGATGAACGGCCTGAACGACGCGTTCGACAAGCTGCGGGAGGTCGTGCCGAGCCTCGGGGCCGACCACAAGCTCAGCAAGTTCGAGACCCTCCAGATGGCCCAGAGCTACATAGCCGCGCTCGGCGACCTGCTCAAGGAGCACGACCGGAATAGGTGAGATCGGTAAGAGAGCGTTCTTGATTCGTTCATCTCTCTTGCGTTTTCACGTTGATCGAGTGGCTCTGCGCAGTTCCTGATGTCTATTATACTATATTAATACAGTGGCGATATACTTATTCGAGGACTGAGATTAGCCGCTCCGCTCGATTCACATATGCCATAGTTGTATACCACAGTGCCAGCGTTGATGTAATTATGGTAATTATTAATTAAGCTCGTTACGGTACGATTGTTGATCAAAACTACTTGGGTGTATTCGTAGGATCACTCTTCCACCGGCGGGGGTCGAGTTTATATTTATTTATTTATTTACGTTTGAATGCCTATATGTATAATAATGCCAAAGATGATCGAACCCGCATGATACCGCCGCTAGTGGAGATACTTAATTATTGTATAAGAGCGCGTGTTGATTATAGTGTAATTTTTCGATCGAAAGGGTTGACTTATTTTTTAATCTTTGTACTTACTATTTTTTCTGATGTAACGATTGTACATAATGCATAAATGACCAAATAAAACATAAGCTTTGACGATATATTTAATTGCTGTGCGAGTTATTTATGACTTGTATCAAGCACGCAAAAATACATCTAAAGTTATATACGATTAAATTGTCATCGTCGGATAACAAAGAGCCAGTACGTTTCGGCTGAATTTTCGAAATTCAAAGGAGCAAAAAGCGCGTCTTCGATGCGCGAGTACGACCATATGGTGTACTAATTATATCAAAAAAGTTACCGCGCGTAATATATCCTCGGAACGGTTTCGATGGTGGAAAAAGTCAAATTTTAACAAATTATCCAAGAAAATTGCGGGATAAAGAAATTCATGCCTCGTATTAGCTGGGGCAGTGAAAATTTGTCTGCGGGGGAATGAAAAAAAAAAAAAAAAGGGAAAAATTTGCGTTCTCAAATACAAGGGGGCGGGTCAAGGGGGGGGATCGCGTGCCGTCACGCAGAGGTGAGTCGGAAGTCCGAAGATCAGCGGCATCAGCTCGGACTTGCGGGGACGGTGGTATTATAATGCGAACGGTATTATGTATACACACACATATATGTTTACAAACGAATGTACCACCTACAGCACAGTGGTGCAGCAGCGTCCAACTGTCCCGCTCGGACGGGGGGAGAAAGAGAGAGAGCCACCCTCCCAACGGTAGATGATGAGTATCGCCACGCGGCTGGCGCGTGCCCCAGCTCCCTGCACGCCGGCGGCGCGCCTTTCAATTCGCTCTCGTTGCTTCCTCCACCAACTCCGCCCATAATACTTACCGACTCGGCGGTGCACTGCACGTATATTATGTATACACACCAACAAATTTCCAGGACTGGCTTTTATTGGGCCCCTCTTTTTTAATACCTACCGCGCAAGCGTGTATTATTATATCGGTATACCATGGAGTGGGTACGAGCCCCTCGGCGCTGCTTTCGATACTCGTAATTTACTTTTCATGAAGTTGGAGAGGGGCCCCGGTCTTCGCAGCGACATCCACCCTGGGGTCTACAAGAGTGACTCCTGAATTAGAAGTCGGCATTAGCCGGATTACCTTGCGTTCATTTGACGGAGCTATATACATAGCTCTCAGACAAGTACACGCTGATGGGGAAACAAAAAATCCATCGTGATAATAAACACGCAATGGCAATCAAAAAATTTTCAGAGGAACATTTATTTATCCGCGGAGATGATGATGCATATTGGACTCCATAATCGTAACTCTGAGAAAAGGCTGCTGCTGCTGCTACCGATACTTGTAAAATACGATTTTTGTTAACGATTCGTGATTATGAAGAACTCCCGGGGACTGCAGCTACGTCGCTACATATAGCGGGGCTCTCGGTTACTTATACATGTAGGTACGAGGGAAGGGAGGGAAAGTGAGAGATCGCCACATGGCACGAGTCGAGCGCACTTATAATACATAATAAGGGCTCTCCCTGTATGGTCGACTCCCTCGTGTCATCTGTTGCTTCTTCGCCGCTTTCGGTTGGCAGGGGCACGCAGGGGTGCCGGTGCATGACGAACAACCTCTCCGCGTCACCCCTTGAAAATAGGATTTTAACAACGCGGTAATTGACAAACTAATCCCCCGCTTTCCCTCCCCCTCGTAACGAAAGAGATCCACCACCTAGCTAGCGCTGGTATCCACCCTCGTGATCGCTCGACTCATGCCGAACGATGCGGAACGAAAGGTAGAGCGATATACCAGCCAGCGAGAGGCCCACTTTATTTTTTCGTACACCTACCTACTGTGCAGGCCCTTTCACGTGATGAACCCTCCTGCGGCCTCGTATTTCTCGTTTTTCTATCTCTCCGACCCCTTATGATTTTCGAAAATTAATTTTCCACCTACAAAGCAGCCGGGGACCCTCTGCGATCGACACACTGTCGTTGCAGAATAGTTTTTTTTTTTTTTTTTTTTCAATCAATTTTTTTTTATTCAGAAAACTGATTCATTATCCACATTTCTATGCTTATTACAAATATTTTTTGATAAAAAATAAATTCATCTACTTAAAAGAAATATTTCGTAATAATACGTACTTTGATCAGGTAACTGCAAAAATAAAATACTTTAGCCTCGTTTGTACTTTAAATGCCTTCTTCTATCTTTGAGTTAACTTAGATAATTCATCTGAGCGGTCGGCAGCTGCTGCTACGGCGTTCATTACGGAAGCTCTACAAACAATTACACGATACTAGTTGGAACCAAGTTGCACTTCACTGCAGGAAAAGTGATAAATAAATTTTGTGTTACCTCACAGCACCCGACTCCAAGGCATGAATTCCAGCAATGGTTGAGCCGTTTGGTGAGCAGACTTCGTCTTTCAGTTGTCCGGGATGTTTTCCCGTTTGTAAGATCATTTTTCCCGCACCCACAAGCACCTGAGCTGCAAATTTTGTTGCAGTCTCCCGGGGCATACCTTTTCTCACCGCTCCATCTGCAAGTGCTTCTACTATCATGTATGCCTAAAAGCAATGACATCTCAACATACTACTATAATATACAGAACAGATATTTTATATAAGTATGCTGTGGCAGTATGACTCACATAAGCAGGTCCTGATCCCGTGAGTCCACCTGCACTGTTCATGAGGGATTCTGGAATTTTTTCACAAATTCCTATGTTTGAAAATAATAATTCCATGAGAACTTCGTCATTTTCATCAGCCAACAAGCTGCAATAAACTATTATAAATTTTAATAAACATTTTTCACCATATACAATTATGAAAATATACCGATCGATTACAAATTAAATTTACCAGTTATGCCTTCAGATACCAGTAAAGGAATATTAGGCATGGATCTTATAATTCTTGGTTTGGCCACTATTTTACTTAATTTTGCTTGTAGTGCAGCTAAAGTCACTCCAACCATGACAGATATAAAGAGTTTTCCTTGATTGATTCCGATAGGAGGAATGCTTGTTTCCAGTGCTTCATTTAAAAATTGAGGCTTTACACACAAAAATATGATATCACATTTCTGAACAATCTCAAAATTTGTTAAAGTTGTGTTTGCACCAACATTCTTCCAAATGCTTAACGTTTTCTCTGTACGACTTGATACCCAAATGTTATTCGATTTTATTAAACCTTAAACAATACAATCAATGAATTAAAAATAAAAAAAATGTTTTATTGCAAAGTTCAAAATTGAACAAACCTTTTTTCAAAACCCCCATTCCAATTGCTTGTGCCATGTTCCCGCCTCCAATAAAACCAATAATTTGTCTTTGCAAAAAAGCTAAATCTGCCATTTTTGAATCTGTCTCTGTAACACAGAAAAACTTTGTTCTAAAAATTGAAAATTGAAAATATACAAACTTTTTTTTCTTGAATCTAAAGTTGCAGAATTATAATAACAAAAAATAAATATTTCTATTAGTCCGCGAAATTTGTAATGACATTTAATTGCTTAGAGATATTTTCTATAAAAATAGGGTTAGAATCTTTTGGTATTATAATGTATATTATTGTATACACTATATACACGACTGCGCGGGACATCTCCCTTGCGCACCCAGCTGACCCAGCTAGCCTCCTCTTCATTTAGTTCAGAGTTTAGAGCCTTTACCTGGGTGGGAAATTAATATCCTCGAACAAGTTGTTCGTATAATTATGATTGAACTTCACTGAAGTTCGTTTAATCATCAATTATACTTCACTGCCTTGTTCAAGGATATTTACTATGTAGATGTTTAGAGTTGTTCCTCTTTACAATGCTAAATACTAAACCTAGGATTTTATCTTTCCTCAAAAGCATCCAAATTACGATGAAGGAAACATGATTCATGGATCAGAAGTGTCACTATTTACATGCACTTAGATGAAGATGTATTTCGAATATCCTGTGTAATCCCTGCTTTGAATTCTATTAAGGTACTTAGTTGTATCCCACGATGTAGTCAATGTAGAGGGTTCTACAAC
>JAPYYV010007930.1:0-13009 GCA_030522625.1 Copidosoma aretas | reverse complement strand
AGCCAAGCTCTGTTTGCTCCCGGGCCATACAACGATTGTATGGAGCTCGAGCAAATGCGGTACGGCGCGTTGTAGTACTACGTTAGATCACAGGCGGAGTAACTGTAGTATACATGCACGCTGCGGTTGCCTGCGGGTGACCGAGCTGGTGTTGGGCAACTCATCGGCATACAATACGTGCCGTAGAGTTTTCTCCGTGTGGGGTATTGCTGGCGGTGACGGCTATTGAGGTAGAGCAAGCGGCAGAGGTACTGTTCATGGTGGTGGTAGTAGTTGTCGCAGTCATTTTAGAGCTGAAAGCAGTGGTGGCTGACAAGAGGAACTTCTAGAGGTAGTGCAGGATGGTGATCTGCAGCTCTTCTTTCTTAACACTATTGATGACGCAAAAACTCCTTCATGGTAAAGGATGGCCCATGACTGATGCACGACCGATAATGAAGCACCAGCATCTTTTTTAGCCCCTTTACGGTCAGTATGCATTATGAAAGGGGTATTACACTTAAGATAGATTGTATTTTAATTTTTCTAAGTTCTAAGGAATAGTTTCTAACTTCAAGCCAATCAGAGTGCTTCCAGCAGCTACTCCAAGTCAACCAGCGTGAATCTTCCATCCGGGGTCCGAGCTCTTGTGACAAAACTAAGGCTCTTCTGCAGGTTGCGTTAGTTTGCTCTTTAGTAACGCAGAAGCTTCACTTCTTATGCTGACTAAGCAGACAAGATTTCATTCCAGATCTCGCTGATGCTAAATCAGCTGACAAGATGGTGCATTTCGTTGTCGTTGTCGACGCAATTGTCGTCATTTTGGTCATCATAGTCGAGGTCGAAAGTTGGAGTAGTCATCGTGGTCGTCGTCATCATCATCATCGTGGTTGTCACCGTAATCCTGGTCGTTGTAATCACAGTCAAAGATGTCACTGGAGTCATCGTCGCAGCAGCAGATTTTTTTTTGATGACGAAAAAGCTGACATTTTTTTTCTGACCCTGAAATAGCTGACCAGATTTTTGACACGAAAGAGGCCGATAATTTTTTTCTTTGATTCCGAAAAAGGTGACCAAATTTTTTTTTAACGCTGGAAAGTATAGCGATGATATTAAAAAACAGTCCTTTTAAGACCTCTAATGAAGTTAACCAACGTAAACTAAATTCCATTACGCACTGTGCTATTCCCTAGGTCCGTTTCAGGGCCACCATTTACTTGAAATTCCTTAGTTTTTTCTAATTTTTTTAAATTCATTTAAGAGTTTTTTTTTAAATTCATAAGAGTCATTTCTACTTTCTTACGTCGAGGCAAATATCGAAAATATTTAACTACGAAAAAAAAAATTTCCCTGACATCGGTCTCGAACTGCGGCCTCCAGCATGAGGCAAGGGTCCAGTTTTACACGGAACAACTCTACACAAGCACTCTACACCTAATATCACCATAACTATATATAGTGGTTTCATATGGTGTCGAGTGCTTATGTAGAGTTGTCCCGTGTAGGACTGGACCCTTGCCCAGCGTGACAGTCAGTCATGTGATCGACTTTTCTACCGATGACTTAGTCTTGCCACACATCAAGTACACACTAATAGTAGTATAAGCTTTAAAAGTGTAAAGGTATTAAATTAATTATTATAAAAAAGTAAATTACGAAACAGCAACAGCATGTGTGCTCTCAAAGCCGCTTACCTACACCACAACCCTTGGGGCCTTTCTTCAGGGCCCGCGCTTTGTCAGCGTGTAAAGCAGCGGTACGTGCACTGTAGGGGATATAAAAGTGTAGCGATGAGAAAGGGATAAAAAAACTGCAGGGAACTGAAGGGGGTAAAAAAAAAAAACGCGCGCTGGTGGGGTTAATAATCTGATGTGCCCACTGGAGGGGGTAAAACCTGCCCATTCAACAGCATGTGCTGGAGAAGGTACCTATTTTATTACAGCGCTAGTGAGGGTGTCAGTAACAGGGTAGCCCAGTAGCATTGTAGCTCATCTTCTTTACTGAAATTAGAATCACTACAGAGTTAATAAAAGTAGTGACTTTATTACTTGTTAACACCATAGTATACTATCGATAACGTACACTATACTATCATTAAAGTAGAATTCTTGTTATTTTAAATTATTTGTAAGAATGATTACCACATGTGAAATTCGCCTGATGCAGCTGAGTTAGTGAAATTTCTCGTAACCAGTTTGGATAACCACACTCAACATTAGTATGACTGTATCGCTTAGAGTGTAGCCATGCACTGAACCACTGCAGTCCACAATCACAAAATAATGTACCTTTACAAATTATTATAATTTTGAATTTATTTAACTTCGATATGATAATGTTATAATAGTCTTACAGAAACTATTTAGTAAAAATACTTACTTGTATTTATTTTAAGAGATAGTAGTGTTAAGGTCATCGTGCTAAATGCATTCTCTTGGATACTTGTTATGTTATTTCCACTCAAATCGAGCTCAGTTACTTGCGTCAGTCCACTAAATGCATTTTTATGAATGGATTTAATTTGATTATCAGCTATTCCTAATTTCTGAAGCTGAGTTAACGGGACAAAAGTTCCTATGGCATCCTCCACAATGTAAGATATCTTATTTGAGTTCAACTCGCTGTAAAAAAGAATCCTTTTACTTTCATCAACTGTTTATTGTTAGTTTTAAATTATTTGTCTTACACAGAAAGAAAACAATTTTGTTTGATAAATTTCTTTATTTTATAACATGACCAACATTCAGTAATGCTAAGACAGCAGTTTACTATAAGAAAAGCTCTTTATTAATATATCATCATTAATTAATAATATTCACTATCTTCGCACCTATTTTTATTTAAACATACTTATAAATAATATAAAACTAATTATAACTTAGCACCACAAAAAAAAATTTTAATCTGTGACCAGATCATGTTTATCTTATGTTTTTGGGGTGGCTGAACCCTAATGTAAGGCCCATTTGAGCCCATCACGTCAGGATTTTTTATAACTTAAGAAAATCGGTTTAAAACCACAGTGATTCCTCACTACCCTATCAAAAATATCATCGTTGATTCAACGTAAAAATCAACGTTGATTGAATGTTAATTTCAATGTTGATCAATATTAGTCATAACATGGAAAATGTTGTACCACCGAAGGTAAACATTAATAAATGTTCTCTGTGTATAAATGTATGGAATAGCAAATTAAAAACTAAAGGAAAAAAAAGGGGGCATCGGCCTACGGCTCTAGAAATTGAACCTGATCCGACAAGATTCACAGTCCGGTATTTGAACTACTTGGCCAGAGTAGAATCGATACGAGGAAACAATTAACGTCCTTTTAACTCACAACTGCAACGAATGTTCGTTGTCCAATTCATTTTTCACATCTCACAATAATAAATCATAAAATGTGGTTTTAATTAATAACGATTTAGTGTCAAGAACTTGTTATATATTTTTACAAGCTTTTATTAAACAAATCTCTACGTGGGTATGTAATAACTCGTGTGAAAAGCTGTGTCTACTCACAGAATAAGGTTATTCCACCGTAATTTTGCGTGTAGAATCAGAATCCACTGTTTAATTGTATGTTAATATCGCACAATTTGTTTAAAACAAACGTTTAAACTTATTACAAAGTCGGGATTTTCGGCACTGGAAAATTTTTTTTTTCGTTGATTGGACCATTGTAAGATGGGAAGTCCGGTAAAAATACTTTCATTAATGCTTTACAATAACGTTATCAATTTGGAAGTGTTTAAAACTCTACTTTTTTTATTAACTTTAAATGTTATCAACTCTCGGTATAATAGTTATAATTACAATTTTCAAAAACATTTTTCTTCAAATTCCCGGAACGTTATTAATTAAAAATGATACTTTATAATTCGTTATTGTGAGATGTCAAAAATAAATTAGTAAACGAACATTTGCTGCAGTTGTAAGTTAAAAGGACGTGAATTTTTGTGGTCGTGTAGATTCTACCCTGGCAAAGTGGTTAAGATACCCGACTTTAAATCTTGTCGGATCAGGTTCGATTCCCAGAGCCGGAGGCCGATGCTCCTTTTTTTTCTATACTTACGTTTTTCATTTGCTATTCCATATATTCATTCACAGAAAACATTTATTAATTTTTAGTACAACAATTTCCATGTCATGACTAATATTGATCAACGTTGACCAACATTGATCGGAACATTAAAATCAATGATAAAATGCAACGTTGATCAGTATTGATTCAACGTTGACTCAACATTGATTTTAACATTAAATCAACATTTATTTCTACGTTAAATCAACGATGATTTTTATATAATAAAATTGTCAAAGATCCTGACGTAATGGGTCAAACGGATTTATATTCGGATTCAGTGACCCCAGAAACATAAGACAAACATGGTCTGAACAAAAAGAAATTTTTCGATTTTTTTTGTAGAGCTGTGTAATCATTCTAAGAATAGAACCATTTCCTTTAGTTTTCTATATTTTAGCTAGAGTTATTTGTTAGTAGAATTTTTTTTAGTTGATGAACTGAAAATTACAGTAAAATTTCTCAGAATTTAGCTACAAATTACAGAAAAAATGGTCAAGTATCTCATGGCTGTGGCATCTTCACTAGGGTGATCCTGGAAAACCCTGGAGATATGCTTTGCAAGTATTTTGAGCCTAGTAATCACCCTCGTTAAATGCGCATCTGTGGGAAACACTGTTGGCTCTACCAAGGGTGCAACTGACGTTAAAATGTTTTAAAAAACGCCCAAGGTAATAAACACAATTTTTTTTACTGTTCGATCAAGTAGTAACATCTTTACAAGGCAGAAATAGTATATTTCCTACCTCGGGCACTTTTGCAACCCTGGTACACCCCCGCCCGGTAGGAAAAATATAATTCTCTCCAGGTGCTCCCTGGGCCCGAGGGTGAGGCGCTCGCAAAGCAGTGCCCCAGGAACCGTTGGGATCCTCCTGGTCGCATGCACATTTGTGGCGAAAACTACTATTTTTCTCCACCGCCACCAAAGGAACCACTTTTCTCTCTAGTTTCAGGGGCCAATACGCCACATCATCTTTCTGATAGTCAACGACATTTACTACTCTCGGGTAAGTATTTCAACATCCTCAGCATGGTATCACCCTTGCCTATGGCTTGAAAAGTTATTCTCTCGTAGACGATATTTCCTTATTATCAGTAAATTTAATCTTCTCCTAAGAGGTCATGCCACACTCTCCACCCTAAAATTAATCAAATAAACCGTGTATTTATCAGATGAAGGAAAAATGTATACATGTAGCTCGAGAATAAAGTACATAATCTTACACTTGCGAGAGAATGCCGTGAGTTCTTTCCTCGACACATCATTTACTATGATCTAGTTGCCAGCTTACACTTAGGAGTTTATGCTCTATATTTCTTTCGAATGATGTATACGTTTTTTTCCTCCTTCACGGCAAAATACGATGTTATTCCATTGATTTCAGGGTTGAAAAAGCTATATAACTTTCCAGGTAAAAGTGGCATGCACTGCACACTACAAATTAGATAATTACTTATCTACAAGAGAATGTGGCACTTTGCAACCCCGAAAATTATGAAATATTCGGATCCCACAGACACCTATGTGAATCCGTAAGCTGATGAGAATAGTATCCATACTGAAAAACGTACAGCCGTATCTGCAGTGCGACACTGCCGAAACGGCACACCGCAGCGGTAGAGGTTCCAGCGGGAAAGTCATAGACTAAGAGTTGGCTACATAAAAAAAGTGATTATAGCTACATGGCTGGTTTTTACTGTATAGGAACCTTGTGTGTAACTAAGTTTGTATCGTCTTCTTTGCCAACGCGATTCCGTGGCTTAGGGCAGCCGGTCAGTCAGGTCATATTGCAATAAAAAAAAATTCACAAAGTACAAGTGTCAAAACCAGCTTTTATTTATCGTTGAGAAACACGGAATATTATTGACAGATGATTTATTGGTGGGTGAAGTGCTGGCAGACAGCGATAAAGTGGTCAAAAATACTTAAAAAAAAAAAAATCATCACATACATGCAATCCATGTTGATGGTATATTTCATTTATATATTAAAGAAGCTATCCGCGGTGTGAACCCACCTGTAGTGTCACCCTCGTGACAGTCAACAGAACTGACAAGAGGCATGTAAGCAAACCGAAAAAACATGCACGAGATAAGAGACTAATTGTATTTATTAGAATTTAGTAATGTTATTAAATATCTGGGTAACAGGGTAAGATGTTTGCAAGAAGGTGAGCGTGTGTTTAACACGTATCATGTTATGTACTGTGCAATCACAGCTTAATAAATTCATAGTTATAGAAAATGCTGTAGAAGGTTATGTTTTCACACGAGTGCGAAAGAGACAGTAGAACCCGCTAATTACCCACTGCATAGACAATATATAGTTCGGTATCACGTCTCTCTTTTTCGCACTCGTGTATATGCAAAGTGGAAGTTACAAAAACCGTGGTGAAGACCGCAGCAGACAGTTATTAAATTTTCCCTGTTGATCGACTGCTTTCAGCGAATGCTCGCTGCTCTTTTGATTTACGTACAGAAGATGTATGCAAGGTGACTTCTTATAATACAACGTCAGAGAATGTTATACATGTATTCGTATTATTATACACAAAAACAGAGATGGCTAATTTTCTAATCTGCCTCGCTATTTATATCAGAATCATCGTATCAAAGGTCCTTGCTCTCGCAAATGGACTCGTCCTCTGAGTCGATTTTAACACCACCACCCAAAACATATTGTTCTTTTGAAGTATTGAAAGAACAAAAAAAATTGTGAAAAATCAGAACCTTTCAAAGTCGTACACTGCGAAGGCAACAATCCCAAGCAGTATCAAAAATTTTAGAAACGTTTGAAAAACGTTTAAAATCGTACCATAAGACTTTTCTGAAAAGGTACATAAAACGCTTTGTAAACGTCTTAGAAACGTTACAAATGTCTACTGCTTGTTGTTATTCCAAATCATGCCAGAACCGCTTGTCAGAACAACAGATTAGCACACCATGCACAAAAAACCTAAGGCGCAAGCGGTTCTGGCGAGATTTTAAAATAAAATGAGCAGTGGATATTATTAACGTTTTTAAGACGTTCATAAAACGTTTTATGTACCTTTTTAAAATGTTTGATGGTACAACTTCAAACGTTTTCATTCGACTCAGAGGACGATACCGTTTGCGAGAGTGAGGACCTCCATTACGATGATTCTAATATAGATAGCAAGACAGATTAGAAAATTAATTATCTGTTTTTGTACACAATAATAATATAAATAAAAAATATATAAATTATAGAATTTCTCCGACTTAGTATTTTGAACGTACAATAAAATGAGTGTGTGCTGTGGAAATATTGCTTAGAGATTAAATAAGTCATAATGATCTGATAACAGCATACCTGCTACTAATTGAGTTTCTCATTGGTTTTTAAAGTCTCTGTAACAAAGAAAAAATGACATAAAATGTTTACTTATTGCTGCACATAGCCAGAAGCCTTCAGAATATTGGACCCCTATTTGCAAACAATGCATTTTGTTTTAAAAATACGAATCTTATTTTATTACATTTGAAGAAAAGTCCAACAGAATTTGCGGTTCAAATCACCAACCACTATCTTTTTTACAAATCTTTACCACTTTTTTAAACATACTTTCCTAAAGGACCAATATTTTTTGAATGTACAGAAAACTTTTGACACCGAGTTAAATTTTGCGTAAAAGTTAATAATGCTACAGCAATCGGTAAAGGAATTTCCTATTATTTTAATGACCAAAAATACGAACTGGGTTATAGTCGTTCTTGTATTTACTAAAATAAAATGATTTACAAGAATTACAGGTATAAGGATGGCGACCTAGCAAGCTCAGCTCGGATGGCGCCAGGATAGCAAGCGCTCGATTGACATTGATGTAATCGATATATTGAGCACTCTGATTGGCCGGAGTCTTGCTTCCCTAGCGCCCTCTTATCGGTCAAAAGTCGTCAGTTGCCATCCCCATACAACATTGCTGTATTCACGCAATTAAAAAATATAAGACTTTTTCATTGTAACGAAATCGGGTTCTAAAGGAGTTGTAGTAAAAATTTGTAAAAAGGTTGCTAATGACAGCCAATATTGATTTTATATCTTCCTATAGTAATTCAATGTACCAGAGCGTTTCATACTGTACATGTCGAAACACATTCAAGAATGTCGGATAAACTACGACGAAATTCCTGTAGAATCCTGTAGAAATTCTAGTTTTTTCTTTCATTCTATTTTTAGCTATACGTTTTTCAGACAAACATTGACATGTACCCGAATTTTTAAATGTGAAATAGATGAGAAATCACATGTTTCTTACGAAATTCACGTCGATTTCCAGACGAAAAATTATTGCCCAATTTGTCGTCGACTTTTAAAGAGGAGCTCATCTAAGCTGGTGAATGATCTACCTTGTTCGTCTTTGGAATCCAACTGACATGGAAAAAAATCGACCCCGATTACCCTCTACAAGATTTTAGATGGGCTTTAAGATTTACCTGTTTCTATTTAGAAATGGCTGCACCCTGTCAAAAACTTTAACGCTGAACAGTTTTGATCTGATTGTTGAATCAATGTTACACCAGTGCTAAATGAATGTAAAATGAACGTTGGATCAATGAAAGTACGAACACTAAAATCTACTGTAAATTACATCGTTGATTATGCAATGTATCAGAGTTGATTCTATCTTAAATCACCGTTGATTATGTATAGAACTACGATTAGATATCACAAGACTTGGTATCTCATTTTATTACACAGATCCAACTGTATTACAACGTAGATTATATAGATTAAATTCTAATTATACCTTGGTTCAATACATAATCAACGTTGATTCAATACATAATCGATACTGATGCAGCTCAAAATTAACGTTAATTTAACATAAAATCGATGCTGATTTAACATGAAATAAATGCGTATTCAACACAAAATTAGCGCTAATTAGGCTTGGAATCGACGCTGATTCAACGCAAATATCCAGTGGCCGCGGATCCGTGGGCAGGGTGTTCTCAAGCACTTATGGGTATTAGAATAAACTTAACCTATCTAATATTACATGAGTTTGTCAGTCTATCATCATACAATAAATAAATGAGAGCGTTTTAGCCCGAGGATGCCAAGTCCATATAATCCTGAACACTGGGATTCATAAAATGATATTTTAAATATAAGTGGTATAAAAGTTTTATTCTATGGTTTTTTGCAGGAAGAATGAATTCCTAACAAAAAAATAAATGGTAGACCATCAAAATATCAAGAATATTCAATTACAATAATAAATTTTAAATGTGGCTTAAGCGGATTGATATAAATCATTATTTCAATACAAAAATTAAAGGTTACAGTTTAAGCACTGCACCTCTCATTTCTTTTCCGAAACTGGTAGGTCAACCATTTAATTTCTGAGAATTATAATTAAAAATGCAAAATTTTATTCTTCAGTATTTTGCATGAAAAATGGATTTCTAACAAACAAATTAAGGGTAAACCATCAAAATTTTAATGAAATTCAATTATTACACTCAATTTTAAGCTTACGACGATTACTGAGTATACTAGGGCACTCAGAAATAGATTTATTTTTACTTCCTTATAATATTACAATTATTAACGTCACTACCAATAATTTCTTATTATTTTCACTATTATTTAAGTTGATGTATCCAGTTTCACTTAGCGTTACCACCAGGATCCTTCGCTTGATACGGCACCAAACGCACGAGCCATCTTGAGCGTATAACGAATATTAAGTATATTGGAGGCTCAAAAAAAAATTTTTTTTTACTTTCTTACAATATTACAAGTATTGACGTTAACAATAATAATTTTTGCCGTTTTCATTATTATTAAAGTCAATATATCTGTTTTACTTATCGTTACCACCACAGCACCTCGCTTGATACGGCATTAAACGCATAAGCCACCTTAAGTTGTAGGGATTACAATAGTTGGAGTAAGAATTCTATAATATACTTACATCCTTTGCGATTAACATTATCATTACGCGATACAGTTTGTTTATTCTTTACTAGATTTTAGCACTCAGAATTCCTTTTGAAAATTCATAACCATATGGTATGATCAACATGTAACAGAAATAATAGTTTTAAAAAAACTTTCACTTATTGATCAACAGTAGTTTCGTCTCTTTTAAAGTAATACCTCACAGATTTAATAAACTTGTACCAGCACTTTCTATAATGTTGGAAACAATTTTAGAACTCGATTCTTAAGGTATCATGTTACTTACACAGCTATGCGATGTAATATTATTCACGTTCGCAAAACGACCGCCCTTTGAAGTTTTTTTTATTATAATGAACCAAAAACAGTCCCACGGAACGATGACTAGTGAACGTATCGGCTGTAGTATCATCACAGTCATGTCTAAGGCAAAAAAATTACAAACAAGCGATAAAAAGTGAGCTGGTGCTTTGGCATGAAGGTGAAAAATTTGAAACAAACTCACGTTTTCCCGAAATAATGTCATAAAATGAACCAATACTCATACAATCATCAACAGCAACTGTATCCTTTGTTCGCCTTACGTCGAAACTCTATAACTTTGAACTAATACATTATTTTGTAAAAATTTTCATAAAAACTTACATGATCAGCTTTTTTAGAACAAATTATTTGAATCTTTATTTAAATATCTGATTAAAACAATTATTATTCTTTCCTAGATTTATACTTTGAAATTTAGTCACTTTAAACTACTTAGCGAGTCTCAGCGAATTAGATCACTTACATAATAAAAATGCTACATACCGTAAACTATGAATTTTTCCTAAAGAAATAATGCCCTTCGACGTCAGCTTCTGCCAAATGCTTCTTTAATGTCTTCAGGCAATTATATCAAGAGAGTTACACAGTACTATGACAAAAAATATATTTAAACATTTAGTATTGGTAGGTATATAGGAGTCGAAAGATACAAATTTCATCATGAAACCATTAATAAAAGAATTTTCAAGGCAAGGAAGTAAACGAGCACGATATTTCCGGTGCAAAAATTATTGTAAAAAACTAAGAAATAAATTTAAAGCCATAATATGTATTAATATTATGAATTATTATTACTAATATAATTGTTAGTATTGCTATTATTATGATAATTATCATTGATATTATTATGCTTACATTATATGTTTATACACATATAGATGTATGTATTATGGTTGTATTCCACGTTGTTTTCTTCTAATTCCCCCTTTATCTACTATTAATTTTCCCGCCTCTCCCCCACGCCTGTACACCTCATAAAATAACAAACATTTCCGAGGCAATATTCATATAGGCATGTAAAATACCTGAAATATGCAAAAGTAGTTTAAATGCTTGCCAAATGTCCAAGTGCTTCACGATCATATCTAATTTAATTAGCCACATAATTTATGTAGCATTGTTTCTCTCACTATTGAAGGGGAAAAAATATTATAATCTTGTACAGTGGCTAACTAGCAGCAATAACTGATCGCTGCAAACCTCTGAAACGTGGGGAACGATTAAAACACATCAGAAACAGACCAAGTACTAGGCAAGTCCATATCTTACGTTTGAATCCATTCAAATGGAATCCACTGGCTAGAGCTAAAAATTAAATAGAGACTTTCACATAACTAAGAATATACCTGTTAAGAAAATGTTGTCCTTTAGGCTTAAAACGTTCAAAGTAATTTTTTTGTACCAAGTATTCATCATTGTAATTTTTCTACAGAAAATATTGAAATGTTTATACTTTAGAAGAAAATTAAATGATACAAAAATAATATAAAAAATTATATTATTAATGATCTACATAAACCTGGACATTCATTTATTCGCACCTTGTAGATGAACGAAAAAGTCACAGGAATTTCAACCATAAACGCAACGGCAAAGTATTGACCGACGAATTTTTACTGAATTTTTATCACAGATTCATAATAATTTCGTTGCAGAAGAAAAATACATCCAAATTAATTATACTTTTTACTGTAAAGCTACGGTAATTTTTACCCTGATTACGACAAAAGATGACGTAAACATTCTGTAATTTCCCGATGTTACGTATATATTTGTTTTGTTGATAACATTAAAAAGTGAATTATGTAAGAATCTATACTATTGAAAAATTATCGACTGTCGACATCATCTTTTTCCTTAATCAGGGGAGGAACTGCCGTTGCTAAACGGTAAAAAGTATAGCTGACTATAATAAATTCCTCTGCTACAAAAAAAATCGCGAAGCAAAGGTGAAAATTATGGTAAAGATTCATTAGTCACAACATCACCGTTGCTTTTGCGGTACATATTCATGCAACTTTTGTCTCCGTATACAGTCCAGTTAGTTTATATTATTTGCAATCATGCTTGTGATGATAATGATGAGATAAGCATTATAATTTGCTAATAACTTCATTAATTCATTAAGGGCACATGGTAAACCATAAACATATAAGAGTTACCCAAATAGCATTCATGCAAATTTTCAGAGATGCTCTTATTCCACTTGATTGTTATTTGATCTCCCTGACTTGGTGTTTGAATCAGATACGGTCAACTTTTTAAGCTGTCTTGCAGAGTATGTTTGATAAGTGAAATTCGCGGAATCATCAAAGTTATTAGAAAATAATAGTACCGATTCCATTAGAGTAAAAAATAAAATTTAATATAGGGGTCAAAGTTTTTAAGGTTATGCATATGAGAGCTTGTTTGACTTGAGCAGCCAAAGGCAGATGACGATGACCTAGCACCTTCTTATTAACGCTCTCTTACCACTTGTCACTTAGCCTTAGTATAAAAAGCAAATAACGATGCCTTAAGGTACATTCACAGTAGCAAAGATACTAGGCAATCTTCACTTATTCTAGAAATTACTAGAGTAAAGCCGAAGTATGCTTGAATAAATGTTCTAGCAGTTGTATTAGACGATGCAGGTGGAGTAAAACACATACGGGCTCATGAGATTGAGTTATAAAAGTTCTAGCAGCTGT
>JAPYYV010007929.1:0-13348 GCA_030522625.1 Copidosoma aretas | reverse complement strand
GTGGGCACACTTTGGGCCCGCGAAAATACTTTGCGCCCTAGGGCAGAAAAAATTTTGGGCCCGGAGGGCCGAAAAAAAATTTCTGCCCGTGGGCGCAAATTGGTTTCAAGAGCCCAAAGTGCGGCCTGAGGGCGAAAAGGCTATGCTGCACGTTGGGCCCATGGTAAGAAATAGTAGTTTTCGTCACAAAAGTGCGATCGCCTCCAGGGCGATTTTACGGTCCGAGGGTCCGTAACGTAGCCCTGGTTGGATCGCACTTGAGTGGCGGACACTGTTTCTCCTACCGAGGGCGCACCAGCCTCTCAAAAACGCCCGAAGTAGGAAAAATAATATACGAGACTCGGGCATAAAAGTAGAACAAGCGCGCCCTTCGGGCGCTCAATTTTGTACTTTCTGCCCTAGTGGCGTAATGTACTACTTATAAGTAATGGTCTTAGAAGCGATATAAGCCCGAAATCGTTGAAATTGAGTAAAAATTCGCTGAACACAAGAACTTCGAGAACTTTTAAGGCGTTTTAGCCTACTATGATAAATATATACATTTTACATAAAGAATTCAGCCAGAGAAAAAAAATTTAACTTAGAAACATCACTGACGGCTTTACTGTGAGTTAAATCTTCTGAAAAATTGTAAGAATTGTTTTCCCACGAAAGTCTATCAATCAGCATAGGTTTTGACAAAAAATTATTTTCGACCGGTACAGTTGGCGTGGAATGCCTTAAACGTATGATATATTTATGAAGTTTCATGGGGCATATCACGTACATGTAAAAAAAAAATTCATTTTTACTTGAATGAATCGATTTTACTTTATAAGAAAACAATACAGGAATTTTTTCAGATTTATTGACTAACTACTCTTGTCATCAGTAGCGGTCACAAATTTGACATTTTTTCTTGGGCGGCATACTTCTTAATTTTATAGAGAATTCGATGCGTATGGTAAAAAACAAGAACGAAAATAATCTTTATGTTTCTTTCACCCCTTATTGATATGTTTTAAATAACTGAATCGATTTTTTAGAATAAATGATACTTCTGCAAAATGTTTTTTTTTTTTTAGTTTTACATATGCATTTCCAAATAATTTTTGTCCTATGATAAGCGCTCGTGAAACGTACGTGGTAAAGGACGCGTATGCTTTAAAATCCAGTTTCTACATTATATCTTGTTGCATATGACAAAAAAATTAGTTAAAAAAGTTCATCGTAGGATATCTGAAATCACTTGATACGCATTCGGTATTAGGTTGATAAAATTTAAAATGGTAGATCCAACATGGCGGCCAGCGTTTTTGAAATTGACGTATTTAGCAAAATACAAAATAGATTTTAATAAAAACAACACGCCTTGTGTGAAATGGTGGTTTATTTATTTTCAATTTAATATCAATGTTTCGTTACTTTCGCATGGCCTCATCAGGATTAATTTCAACCTTTCACAAGTGTCTCAAGCACTCCTAAACATACTGAAGACATCCGACCTCAAACTATATGTTACTACAGTATTCAATCATATAAACAATTAAATATAAAACATCAACATAAAATATTTCATATCGATACAACCAAAAAGGAAATTCAGCATAAAATAAAATTTAACTATGTACACAGAGAGATAAAGTGAAATTATACTTAATTTTTATCTAAAAAAAAACTTGCTCACTTTTCAGATACTACTGTCGATACGAAGAAATTAAAATAAGTACTTTGTATCATTCAATTTATGTGGTACCGAGGTGTGGAAATGCCGCAGTGTTACAAACCAACGAAATTTTCACGAAATAAAAAATATCCCGAACGGAAAGTCCGGTCGACATAAATTTTTTTTTAAACTCAAGCATAGTGTAGATTAGAGGAAAACTATGGCCTATCCATAAAAATAAGATGTCAACCTCCAAATGAAATAAGTACCCTAAATTCTTCTAATTATTACTTAATTAATGGTAAAATCAACATTTTCAGTATGGGTATACGAATAAAATAAGTAGTTATCAGTTTTAGTAGTCACAAAAAACCGCTGCCAATTATTTTTTCTTTGTTATCATTTCTTAGCTGTAACTATATCTTTTTAAAGTAACTTTTTTTTGTTATTATTATAAAAACTTGGAACTTAACAACCACAAACGTTAAAGTGAATTTGTATGCATGAATAAATGTTTATATTAGACAAATTAAATTCTCTAAAAATATTGAGTCTTAATTGAAATTTTTTTTTCTCACATATCGACACTATATACAAAACTAACTGTAAAAAACCAATTAATAGATTTCTTCAAAAGCTAGAGATTGATTGTTATTAATGTATAATTTCTGTACTCATTACTGTACTGCGACACCTGTGAACTTTACCATTATTGAAATATTATTTTTAAATAAATTCTTATTTATAATCTGTCCCTGATCGTAACCTATGTTAATAAAAACTTTTTCTTTTAAATTAAGAAAATACAAAACATTAATTTATCTTAGAAATATAGCGGAAAATTAGAATAAGTCAGTTTGACAGTAGTAAATTGTAGAATATCATAGCTTTATTCATATTGTGCGTAATTTTAGCAGTTGATTACTAAAAATATATTCATAAATTATTTTTGTACCTTTTACTTTTTAAAAGCATAGTGCGCTCCCGATAGTAAAAACAGCACTCGCCACTGATAAAGCTATTCTCATGCTCTATTGATCACAATTATCATTAATTTATAGAAAAAATTTCTCTTGACAAATTTAAATCAACCATTTTTTTTAAATAAAAAAATCGTAATAAGAACGTTAGTAAGATATGAAACTCGAATTTTTTTGTAGGCAGCTAAAAGATGAAAAAAAAAGACGAATAAATCTTTTCATCACCACAATTCTCCAAGTTTTTAACAGAGATGTGACTGAATTCCATAAAAATCTTAATATTTCATTCATAAAAACTAAAAAAAATACCTTGTCAAGATGATTCAACATGAAGAATAAAGCTATTTTTAAGCTTTATCAGATGTTACTGTTTAAAAATTCAAATAAGGTTTTTTCACCCTTAAAAAAGGGGAAAACCCGTTTCTTGACTGTACAAATCGTTATAAAAATCTTAATAAGGTATACAATTCAAATGTTTTCATATATAGTTAAACGGATAAATAAAAAAATTTACAATAATACTTTTATTATCAGCCTGCTTTAACTTTTTACAGAAATATGACTGATATTCCACAAAAATTTTGGTATTTCTTTAATAAAAACTAAACAAAATTTCTTGTCAAGATGATTTATAATGAAAAATAGAGCTATTTTAAATTTCTATTAGATGTTACTATTTAGAAATTAAAATTTAATTTTTTTTACGCTTAAAGAAGTAAAAAACCCGTTTTTCAACCACAAAAGTCGTTATAAAAACGTTAATAAGATATAAAACATAAATGTTTTTTTCGAGTTGCCACGCCATAAAGATAGGAAAACAAAAACTGCATGCCCAGAATCATTGAAATCTACCGTTGGATTCCTAAGATATAAATAATTACATACACACACACACACACACACACACACACGCACACACACACACACGCGCGCGCGCGCGCGCACATACACAGAGACATACACATAGGCAGATTTTTCTAAAAATGGTATTCTTTTATTTCAGACACTATATTAAACATACTCTAATAAAAACTTTATTTTTACCGATACAAAGCTTCTTCTACGTGGAAGAAAAAGTCTAACATCCATTTGTGCCAATTTAAAATGGCAGATCCAAGATGGCCGCCAATTACATATTGAATTACCTTATTGGGTTTTTGAAATAGTACAATCAGGATTTTTCCTAGTCACTTACAACGGATATAATATCAGATTAAGATGGGTATTTCAAATATATGATGAAATTACAGTCCTATTCTCCATATAAAATAAATACCCCATATTTTTTTGATTAGAAGAATAATTTAGAAAAACCCCTGATAGTACTTTTTTGAGAGCAACAATAAGTAATTGAATACATAATGGGCGGTCATCTTGGATTCGCTATTTTAAATTATCATAAATGGATGTTAAACTTTTTTTCTTTACTACCGAAACTAACAACTACTCATTTTATGAGCATAACCATACTCAGAATGTTGATTTTACTATTTAGGAAGCAAGACATGGAAAAATCTAGGGTGTTAATTAATGTGGAGGTTACGATTTTGTTTTCATGGATTGGTCATAGTTTTTCTCTAATCTGCATCAAATAAGCTTGAGTTTAAAAAAACATCATGTTGGTCGCACTTTATATTTGAAAGATATTTCATTTCGTAATAATTTGGTGAGTTTGGAACACCTTACGTTCTTATTGCTCATATAAATAAGTGTAAGATCAGACGCTTGCCAGCTGACTTGGACTGCATCTACAAGCAACTTACGCTTTGCAAATCTGTAATATGAAACTTTGTTCGCAAAAAAAAAGATTTCTTTGAAGAGAAAGTGAATGGAAAAGTTTATATTGCACGGGTCTAAAAATCTAAGCAAACAAGAAGTATCAGGGATGAACACGGTAGGTTTAAGTCCTCCAACCTTGCCTAAAGCACATGAGTATAAAAACAAGGATCAGATGACGTAGTTGATATTGACGGTCAACAAATTTTTTATGTAAAAACTCTCGGAAACAAATATTTTAAGCTTTCTGTACATTAGTATTTATGCCGGTAAACCCTACAAAAGCAAAATTAATTAAGTCTGCACTTATAAACAGAATCAAGGTTCCTGACAAAATCCCTATTTCGGTCCTAATGCAAAGATTGCAGACTAAATGTTCATAAATTGCTATTGACAAACGTATTATGCGACGTTTATTCATAGACTTATTCTTTGGTACAATTACTAGAGGATTTAGATACACGCATGGTAATAAAGTGCTCGCTGCATTATATATCTTAGAAATGAACTGATATACATTTGAATAAATAAAAAAGAAGTTGGTAAAATATTATAAGCATTAGCACGCTATTGCGTTCAGCTGCTGCATAGGAAGACGTTTAAATATGAATAATGCAAAGAATATAAAAAATCAATCATTAGGATTATGATCTGAAGAGACAGTATCTAAACAAACAGTCTATTCGTTTCTTGATAAAAGTTCCAATGCAATGATCGTTAGTATGACACCTAAAACAACACCTTCAAGTAAGACGGTTCCTACCGATTCAAGAGTTGCTTGTGTATAACCATTTTCAATTTATTGGTAATAGATATGCCAGGCGCGCTTCGTAAACTCTTCTCTAATATTATTTTATGAAAAATAATTTCATCAATTTTTTTATAATTTGCGTATCATACGATTAGCTATTTTAAATAAAATTTACTTTTATCAGCGTGTAAAATGCAAGAAAAGAGCCCTTGATTCTTTACAACAGAATTTGATGTTATTGCTTACTAAAAATTTGTATTCAAACCTGAAAGTTACAATAAAAAACTTACTTATTATGCGTATACGTTTTAAAAGATGTGTTATTCAATTTACTTCAATTCAGAACTTTTATCAGTCATACTGTCTCCGGCTTAAAAAAAGCACGTGTTATACTCAACCAATTTATCAGCATTATTACGGTCGTCATATTGTTCATCTAATTTTTGTTTTGATCTAGGATGTACTTAACTACGAATTTTTCTCTTGAACTTTACACGATTTTGTGAAAACTGTAAATGAAAATTATAGTTTACACATCGCAGAAACATTGTTTTCTTACCTTTTATTGTCTTCGTCTCGCGGAATTTGTTTGAATTATAGTCATATAATCATCTGGAGCCTCATATATTGAATAATAACCTTCATTTAAAATTATTCTTTTTTTTTATGATAGGCAAATTAATTATTATAGATTGAATAATGTACACAACGAAAAGAATGTATGTGATGGTAATTGTTTATAAATTTTAATTGCTTGTTACGATTGTTTTGAAAAAAGTGCATTTTACAATTATTATCATAAGTAATCTGAATACTTAGTCTCGAAATGCCTAGCCGTAAAGTTTTTGGGAAATAGCTTTCTAAAGTTGAAAATTTCGTTACAGAGTCGTCGGCTTAGCGCAATAGATTCAATTTAGGACACGGATCACGAAAGAGCCAAGTAAAAATTGAGAGCAAGAAAGAGCCGAGTCAGATTCTAGTGCAAGATAAAGCCAAGTCAGATTTCAGGACAAGACAGAGCCTAGTCGAAATTATGAGCAAGAAGGGGCCAAGTCAAGATGTACTTTTTTTTCTTCCGATTGGCTACACTAGTTGCGTTGGGCCCCTTCTACAAAAGAGAGTATGAACTCACTTAGATTACCAAATAACCCTACGTCTAAGAGGTATTGATGAACTATTTAGCAATAAATCAATTATCAATGAATTATTGACTAATAAGTAAATAACCTTAATCTCAATAACCCAGTACTCCGAGCGACTTTAACCAAATGACCCTACCAAGCGACTTTAACCAAATGACCCCAAAAGTCAAGTCGACTGTTATAAAAACTCATGAAGGGACAAGTAAAAAAAAACCACGCGAGTTAGCGTGCCACAATTACACGAAAGTACCTGTCAGATTTTACTGAAAGTGACTAAAGTGACTCCGTAAAAAAAATAAGATTCTCTAAGAGATATTCTACTTATTAACTCACGGTTTTGTGGGTTTTTCAAAAAAATGATGTTATCGATAAAAAAAAAGCAAAAAAATTGTTCATAAAGCATCATATCACTGCGTTGCACGAGGCCTTTATGTTTTTATTTTAATTAGTTAAATATATTAGTTACCCCTTTATATATATATATATATCGGGAATCTAAGAAATAACGGCACTTGTGTTGTTTAAACTTATTGGTGCCTACCATTGGTAATAATTGAACGATGGTAATATCGAACCAAAGACAGCGAGGTTTCAAATAAATATTATTTATTATGAAACTTGTTACATTTCAATATATACATTGTATACATTGGGTATTCATCTTACACCTCGCCCTCATCAGTTTGCTTATACCTTCGTTTACTTATGGCATGCAACAAAAGAAGACTTTACTTACAATTTTCCTCAAATTTTGCGTATAGCTTGAAATTGATATTATTTATCATAAGCCAAAATCTTAAGAAGCCGAGTAGTACAATTTTGGAAATGTCAAAGTTCAAGTAATGAACGTTTAACAAAGGAGCGATATGGAAGTTTCTGATCCCAGGTAAAATTGTAAACCAAATCGTTAATAACTTCCAAACTTTTGTTATGATTTTTTTTAAAAAAAATGATGTTACAATTAATATTATAAGTAATCTGAATACTCCGCCTTGAATAGCCTAGCCGTACAGTTTTCGGAAAATAGCTTTCTAAAGTTGAAAACTTTCGTTAGAGTGTCTTATTACCATCTAGAGTCAAAACTTTATTATGTGACTAAAAAATATTAGTGGGTTTTTGGGATATTTATACCGCAAATATTACTAGATTTATAGCTATTAATATATATAATATAGACAATAAATAAACGTCTTAAAATTAATTCATCGACGCTGTAAGAATAAATATAAATCGCAGTTATTTTAATTAATCAAGGATATAAATAATTAATTTAGGTATGTGAATTGATTCGATGTTATAATCGTAAACGAACATAAAAATAGAAATTAACGAAATAATACTGACAAAAAGTGAAAATTTTGGTTTAAGTAAAATTTGAAATAAATTCAAGTATTTGTGGTTTTTTTTTCTTTCTTTTTTTTTTTTTTTTTTTAGATGCGCTGAAGTTATAGTACCTAAAAAGATGTTCATTGTATTTGTTCTCATTTGTAAATACGCTGAAGTTGAGTTATACATTATTTGCAATACATTAATGAATAATTTTCAATTTTATTAAATAATTTAATGTTAATTTTAACAAATTTAACAATCTGTGAAATTAACGCATCAACAGAAGCAGATAACAATTTATTCGAAATTGGAAGCAAACAAATTTTTTACACATATTTACCTTGCGCAAAAAAAATAAAAATAATACAAAATTAAAACGATCTTGAAATTAATAAAAGAATGAAAAAAAAATTTTGCTTTAAGTGAGATTCGAACTCAAGTTTGTAAAACATAATTTTTAACATAATAGCCTACAACGTCCGCTAACGACCTGTGCCATCGTATCACAGGATCTATGAGGGTTAAAAGTCACTCATGTTTATAGTAAAGTTCCAAAGCTTATGATAAATACTTATCGAGGCTTACGTTGTTATTATTTGACTTGTCGTCTAGTGAAAAACTCAACAGTTGCATAAACAATACTCTTGCAACGAGTTTAAGTAATCGCTGACCGAACTCAGAAAGTCAAAATTCCTTTCGAGGGAGCCTGCATGCATGCATGGTACACTTTGCTCTCTGCTCGCAGACACATATATATGTTGGTATAAGCGAGCGGGCGTTTCCCCTCTTTTTCTTGACTATATGCACATTTCCACTCCTCTCTTCGTAGGCGCACATTCGGCATACCTCCTTCCGTACCATTGCCGTCAGCAATCTCTCGACTAATCTCTGCTAGAAATTTCAACATTATCTAGTGTACAGCTTTTTTTCTGATGATAACTACATTTTTAATTTTGTAAAATATGTCAATTTCAAATCTACTAGCTGCCATATTGAATTCGCTATTTTGAATATCATCAACCTTACACAGGATTTGTAATCAGTGACCATAACAACTTAGGGGCACGTACGATTCATACTATACAATAATTCACTATCATCTCACATCTTATCATCCAATTGTGTCAAGTCAAAGAATTTTGAATATTTATGAATTTTTTCGTCACAAATAGCGCAATTTACAAAAATTTTAGTAGAGTCATATTTGATTTAAAATTATATGCAGATTAATATTTTTTATTTTCTTTTCATGTGATTTTGTTAATTTCACAAATTCAGGCTGCCATATTTGATCCACCATTTAGAACTTTATCAACCTGACACTAGATTTGTATCAAGTGATCTTAAATATCTCAAACTACATTTTTTTTACTTGTTTCTGTCATATTAAACAACATATAAGGTAGAAACTGTGTTATTCTTTATGTTGTATTGGACTCCAAGGGCCGTACCTGCATAGCGCTTAGCTGATTCGGAGTATCGAGTTACAATCAACTCACTATAACTTAAAGAATTTTCAATATAAATATCAGAAAACTTCAGGGACGTTCTCCAAGGCTCTAAGATTCCCACAATACTCGTAAATACTAGGTACATTTTTTGCTTTCTCAGAAACCGCCATAACCTTATTAGAGACTGAATTTATAACTTCAATCAACAAAAGTCTGCTACGAATTTAAAAAAGTCTAAACTGTTCAATATAACATTACTTATTTATGTCTAAATAAGTTTCATATAAAATTGTAGATCATTATATGCATTGGAAAAAATTTAAGAGGCAATTTTTTAGAAATTATTCGTGCTGTACCGGGAATTTTCGAGGCTTCTTCATCACATTTTTGTTTATATCTTAAAACTATCCTGGAAACATGGGGCCCTAAAGTGATATTTTCTTCAGAAATAAATAAAATATCTTTAAATTTCTTATTCATTGCCATCCCATTGTTGCAATCATGTTTTTCTTTACGAAATAAGCAAAAAAATTTCGATACACGTGTATTTTCCTATGTGTAGCATATTTTTCTACTTATTTCGTCAAACAAAACATAATTGCAATAATGAGATGTCAATGAATATGTTATTAAAAGATAACTTATCTAATTTTGAAGTGAATAGCACTCTAGGGCCCCATGTTTTGAAGATAGTTTCAAAGATATTAACAACAATGTGATGAAAAAGTCTCTCAGATTCACAGTATGGCGCAAAGCATTTCTTAAAATTACCACTTAAATTTTTTCTAATGCATATTATGATCTAAATTTTTTTATTCATATTCTTTAGACATAAATAAGTACATTAAAGAAGTTTGGACTTTCGCAAATTTGTAGCAGACTTTTGTTGATTGAAGTTATAAATTCCATACCTATTAGACTTATGGCGTTTTCTAAGTAAACAAAACAGTGTATCAAGTTTTTACTAATACTGTGGAAATCTAAGGGCCTTTGGAAACATCCCTGAATTTTTTCAGGCAAGCATCAACTTTTACACTTTATATCTATCTGCTATGTCTCCACCAGCTTCAGCGCTGCTAGTGGCGAAAACTGGAAATGTTATGAGCAGGATAAACAAAACGGATCTCTATACAAAAGCATAGAGAAATCCAAAATTTATCTAAAAAATAATTTTTTTATTGTGTAAACAACTATTATTCGATAACTTATATAATTTTGTATGTGTCAAGGACTTTATTAGATTTTTTAAGTGATAAAGACAAGTAAACCTTTGATTATTTGATCAAAAATAGTTAATTTTATAAACTTGTATAAGCTCAAGTGTGCATTTCATTATTGGAAAGAAGTTTTTAATGCAGAATAAATATGATTTGAACTTTTTCTGTATGAATGATGTAAGTAGAGAACACACTAAATGTTCTTTTCTTATATCTGAACTACCCAGAAATAAGTCTTTTTAAAGAATATGTTATTAATCATTTCTGTTAATAAAGTAACTAACAACTATAGATCTAGTATTTCCTGTTTTTTGGAGCATTTATATTTCAAGATTGCTAATTTGAGTAGAAAACAATGTGATTGGACTGGTTGGAAAATTACTTAGCTATCAAAGATTTAGATAATATTTTAATCAGTTCATAAAAGTATTTCTAATGATTTGATGTTCAAGACATAATGATTTTCATCCAATGATACTTTACGTTTCACTCCGTAAAAAAAAACTTGGTCCATAAATGCTTTGAAAAACTGACTATACTTTTATTTAATAAATATAAGGAACTGTGGCACATTGATTCACCGGAGTATGTAAGGGTGACTTGGAAATATTTCAAATTATCTTCATTTGGCATTAAATACGTCTTCCTGATAATAAAATGCACACTGAAGGTAGTAGTTAACCCACAGTCACGCATGCGCAGTAGACCTTCAATGGACAGGAAAATCTTGGGAGTGTGTACGTGTACATGATCCTTCCTGCTTCTATATAGATATATTATCTCTGTTTAGCTGTCTGCATTTAGTGAAAAATCAATCTTTCGATCAAGATTATTTAACAACCATACCGCTGAGCACATTCATTTTTAAACATTTGATGTATTATAATATTTTACGTAATCTATTAGTTCTTTGTAAAGATTCATCGTTTTTTGGCTGAGTAATCAGTGTTTACGTTGCTCTTGGAATGACTTTCTCTATGACACACGTACTAAAACTCTATACTTTGGAACGCAATATTTCGTTTTAGCACCGCTTAGCCTTTCAAAATTTTAACTGTAGATCAAAAATAGTTAAATGAATACATGTTTAAAATTTCAAGAAATTTCGTCGTCTCGTCATTTCATCAACTACTACCTTAAGCTTGTACGAGGTATAATAAGCTTACCTATTTTTGACGAAATAACCAATGTTTCACTTGTCTTTGTCACTTAAAAACTCGATTAAAGTCCTTGACACATACAAAATTATTCAATTAGTTATCGAATAAATAATAGCTGTAAATCCACTAAAAGAAGGATTTATTAAATAAATTTCATTTGAATTACTCTGAATCGACAGTACTAGCTTAAACGTTAGCACGTTTTTCTTTTGGATAAAAATACAGTATTATTTAAATGACTAACGTTATTCTGACTTTTACAAATTTCTATTAAAAAGGAAGGACATTTTATAAAAAAATCGGAAATACTTGAATAGTAGTTTTCGTACAATATTTGAAAGGCTTTAATTTGGGAATCGAGAGGTTTATGGCGCGAGCCGTAGGCGTGGGACGTAACGAGGTTCGTAAAGAAGCCCTTACGATTGAGTTACGAATGCTATTTTTCCTACCGAGGGTGTACTAGGGTTCCAAAAAAGCCCGAGGTAGGAAAACTATATTTGGAGGTAAGAAAAAACTTTCATACATGTACAATATCATGTCTTGTTTATTTTATAAAACCTATGTTATAACTTTACTGAGCAAAAAGAAAGTTTATAATTTTGTTTATATAGATGCTAAAAATATCAGTGTACGACTTAAGATTTTTGAAGTATTTCATTTATTTATCTGTAGTTTATCTCAATTTTGTAAAATATTGCGAATACAGAGAATTACAAATATGCTGTTTGAATAGATTTAAAATGTAGAAATTGTGATATTGTTTTGTTGAGTTGCATACATTTTTTTCGGGGGTATCCAGAAAAAAGCTTGATTTTACTTAAATGTCGGGGTTTTAAACATTTTTGTCGAACACCAGAAATTTAGAAAATGTTAGTGGCCACTCTATTTGCGACATAATTAATTGCGATTAAGCCAACGAGTAAGGCAATTAAGAATGAAGTATCACATTCTAATAGCAACATGACATAAACAAACCTTGAAGATATTTTTTACCACCTACTTTATTTCTGCACTACGTGATTTAGCTTCTTTCCAAGCCGATTTAAAGACTTCATAAGGATCTTGCTCTTATTTTTTATTCTTTAAGAACTAGCCTTAATGACTCAACTTAAAGAGTGTAAAAAAATTTTTCTACTTCGTTACGCTTTATTTTTTCCTCACAAAGCAAGCTTTGTAACGGTCGAAAAAAAAATTTTTGCGGAAATATATTAGTAATGTTCTTCATGGTGTAAGCGATCAAAATAAGTCATTTTGCAGAAAATTTCTGTCCATGTGTATGTGCGCGCGCGCGTGTCTGTGTATATGCAATCAGTTATATCTCAGGAACTCTTTGACAGATTTTAATAATCTAGGGCTTAAAATTTCCGTTATTTTTTCCATACGGTATACATAGCATACCAATACGTACGCGCCCCACCACCTCAGATAGGGACGTATGACCAAGAGAGAGGAGAAGCGGAACTCTTGAGTCGGGTCAGATAGTAGAAGAGAAGAAGAAGATTCAGGACTCTCGAGACTGGCAGACGTGCCTCCTAATTACCGTGCTACCCTTGGCTCTTCCCTCGGTCATAAAGAATAATAAAATGAAGTTAATAGTCCTCACTGTGCACTTATTTCGCGTTCACCCAACCGACCACAAACCCACGTAACAGGAGAATGTTTGGTATCAAAAGTGGGATCGGTTAAAAACCGTACACAGCGTAGTACCGCGAGACAAAAATTGAGTGTAAATAAAAAAAAAAAAATTTTTTTAAACAAGTGACCAAAGAAAATTAAGGTCAGTGCAGTAAAGAAAAATAAGGGACAACGCAAAGCCAAGCCAGCGAGAGACTTCCAAGACAACGGAGCCAAACAGCACACCAGAGATCGGACTACAACGCCTATCACGAGAGGAAAA
>JAPYYV010007928.1:0-18074 GCA_030522625.1 Copidosoma aretas | reverse complement strand
AGCTCGCTGAAGTGACTTGAATTTTACCGTTTCGTCAACTTGTTTACTCGAGCAGCGAAAGTATTTTTCACCGCCATTTCCGCAGCTGACTACGTTTTTTTATCGTGTTCGGGTTCGTTAGATGGCTTCCATTCAGATTCGCTTCTATTATGGCCCACTAGAGTGAGAGAGAGGTCTTATCACGCGATCACATTTTATTTCTCTCTCTTACTGCTGCAGGTGAGTCTGCCAGTCTGCAGTCTGCCAGACTTCATCTAAACGTACCCTTATAATTTAACTAGATTCTGTAAAACACTTTGACTCTGCGGGTATACAATGATGTTTGTACATTTTTTACGCATTGGAGGTGCTCTAGCATCCGCCTTCACCGCGTATATGACAGCTGCCCTCTGTTCCGTTTATGTACACTAGTGTAGTTCACAATTTCCCGACCTTCGAATTTTTATGAAGTGAACCTCTTGTCATAATGTTTTTTACTTAATATAAACATACTAGGAAAGCAAGTGCTGTACGATGAAATTTAGTGGTCCCTACCAGCCAACAATAATCTAAGAATCATCGATTTTTCGTTTTTTTTTTTCATTTAAAAAGTTGCAAAAAATTTTTTTCTGTATTTTTTTTACTCTAATTTTTTCCTACTATTATTATTCATCCACTGTGTCACCGCTTTGGGGCTTACATGGAGTTCCGTCCTCACAACTCTTACATTACTTTTCACAATCTCATATAGTGCAGTTCATAATACAAGACATATGGATGATACATTGAATTACATCTTTTAAACTGTATTTCTTTATACAGTAAGATACAACAAGATAATTAAACCTTTATATCCACCAACCAAACTTCTTTACAACAAAATTATAACACTCAGCGCTTTTACTTTTCAAACCAAGCATATACCTTCACTATAAAAACCAATTCTATTATTATGACTTTACACTTTATACACTCGTTTGTTTTGCCTGTAAAGATTTTCCACTTTTATTCACTGTTACCTAAACATTTGGTACACTTTGACTCTTCTTTATCGAGTTTAGGTTACTTCTCGCTGTCACTTTTCCTACCCTCCTTGTCTGTAACATCCAAAATAGACGTTAGGCGTCCATAATCATCCTTGTCCGATGGCTCTGGGGAAATAAAGTCGTTTACCATAAAGCCCCACTTCTAGAAGCGGTTTTTTACATATACCCTCTATATCCAACTTTAGTACTTATTTCTTTCTCACACATTACCTTGGCCCAGTGGACTGTCGTTCTTTGGATTGTTCTCTCTTGCCAGGTCACATCATTCTCTATAAACACTCCTCTCTTGAGTAACTTCTTCCTGCTTATTATCTCTTTTTTATCCTCCTCTTGTAAACTTATTAGAACTACCTTGCCACCTCCGTTTTTTTTTCTGGCCTGTCGTGCGCTCACAGGCGCAAGACCGCACTCTGCGCCCTCAGTAAGAGAAAGGTCTTTTACTTCACGGGCACAACCATACAACAATCGCGCCTTTTGGGCAAGCAAGTCGCACTTTTAGGTACGCAAGCGACTATTATAGATTAACTAACATAATCAATTAGGAGTAATGGAATCATTTGTGCTTTAAACTTTAGTTGTGTCTTAAAAAAGACTTATTTTATGTTTGTGTGTATTATTTATTTGTTTCGCGATCCCTATGATATCTTTAAGATCGATTAACTTCTATAATCTTTTTAATTATTTAAAATGTACTTCTTTAAATTATTTTTATGGCAACTTGATAGTACAGAGGGTATTAATAAAATAGCACAGAACGTTTGATAAATCTCTTTTTCCTACATGTGCATCCGACCAGGGGGGTCCCAACGGTCCCTCGGGCGTTGCTTTGCAAGAAACCTCGGGCCCAGGGACCGCCCTGGAAAGATGCACATTTGTGACGAAAACTACTATTTCCTACCTCGGGCACGTTTGCAACCCTGGTACACCCTCGGTAGGAAAAACAGCTTTCGCCACTCATGTGCATCCGACCAGGGGGGTCCCAACGGTCCCTCGGGCGTTGCTTTGCAAGCGCCCTCGGGCCCAGGGACCACCCTGGAGAGATGCACATTTGTGACAAAAACTACTAATTCGTCACAAATGTGCATCTCTCTAGGGCGATCCCTGGGCCCGAGGGCGCTTGCAAAACAACGCCCGAGGGACTATTGGGACCCCCCTGGTCGGATGCACATAAGTGGCGAACGCTGATTTTCCTACCGGGGGTGTACCAGGGTTGCAAAAGTGCCCGAGGTAGGAAAAAAAAGTTTCCTTATCCATGCGTAAATTGATTATAATGAAAACAGTCGAATAAAAAGATTATTCCTACATTTATGGAATCAGAGATTTATTACCATCCTTCGGGCTGCGTTTTAGTAGTTTTTAAATACAACTATCATTTTGCATATATTTTATAAAAGCATAATTTATAGAAAATCTAATAGATGGTCTTACAATTTCTGCAATAACTACTCTTCGAGAAAGCCAATATAGTTGGGGTTGCTAGGCATGTTCTATTTAGCCTTGCCGCTCCTGCTGTCTTTTTTTAAATTACGCAACTTGCCTGGTTAAATTAAAACCAATGTTTTTGGCAAAAAATGTTGTGTGTTTCTACAATTAATATTGGATACCGTCACAGTATAATATGACCATGATAAATTGTCTTTGTTCATACGTATTATGCTTTGTTCCGTTGCATTCCAAAGTTTCCATCGTCACGCAGAGTCAAGTTACGGAAACTGGCTGCTGGTTAACAATCTTCAGTACCGAGAAACGCAATCAATATTTAGTAACAACTATGTGTGACTTTATGTCAATAAAATTTAACTTTGACGAATTAAATTCTAAATAATTTCACGAAAGCCGGATAATTTAAACTTGTTGCGTTTCATTAGTATCTCAAAATGATATTGCTAGCCTGGCTACGATATTACTGTGTAAGGCAGTCACAGGGAAGAAATAAAATTATCTCTGTTGCACTCTGGACTATTATGTATACTACTTATTAAATCATGAATTGACCATTTTTTTAGAACTATGAAAAAATCGTAAAGCCCTGGTTTCTTGCTCGTTTTATTTGGAAATTCTACTTATATACTTATTTACATTGATAATTAAAAAAAAAAAATTTCTCATTCCATACTTTCATTTTTACCCACGTTAATCGTATTTAATAACTAGTGATGTATAACAATAGTAGTGGATCACTCAATTTATTAGAGTCCATTTGGAGGCTATATAGAGTACTCTTGATCAAGCTGCAAATTTTACATTTTATTTTTTAGAAAATTATAATAATTCTATTTTCTTCTATGTGATTATTGAAATTAGTTTCGTTTATTTAAGGGTTTAATATTTGTTGTCGATAGCAACGATAGAGAACGTATTGGTGAAGCAAGAGAAGAACTTATGAGAATGCTAGCTGAAGACGAACTGCGAGATGCTGTACTGCTAATTTTCGCTAATAAACAGGTAATAATTTTACTTTTTTCTGCATATTTTACTGACGTTTTTGATAAAAATATGTTTCTACTTTTGTGTCGCAAGTGTTGCTGTCTCGAGACTATTTAATATTATTTTTCATATTTTAAACTTGAATTCATTTTAAGTAACCAAGATTAAACAAGATGCTGCCTCTATGTGAGAAACCTTAAATTAAAATCCTTAAAGGAATTAGACGTAAGATTAGTAAAATATCTGAGTTAATTACCTCGATTTCATTGAATTTTGATGGGATTAGTACTCACGCTAAACTTCTGCATGCTTTACTACCCGCATCAAATCTCACTCCAGGTGCTTAGCAGTTCTTGTACAGGCAGCTCAGGTACCTGTTTAGTGCCTATACTCATTATTGTGCATGTTGGTGGCTTGAAGTACAGGCATCTGTATCTCTGTCAATCTGGACAGACACAGCTGTAGCCTTTAACCATCATTTATACATGCTTCGGTAAAGTGGGTATGTTACCACTTAAGAAGATAAAGACTTAAAAAAACTAATAGGATATCAAGATGCAATATTTTATCTTTAGATTTATTTTACTCTAGTCTTATAAGATTTTCTGAATACTTTTAGTTCTGTTCCTATCCCAATCGAATAACCTGTGACTTTTAATATTGTGTAAAATATTACCTCCCGTATACATCAAATTTCGAAAATTTAATTATCATGAAGGCAGAATATTTAATAGTTAATTCAATAATAAAATAAGAATAAAGACGACACTTTAACACTCATAAAAAATTTTTGCTTCGAATTTGCTTTTTACTTTCTCTTTGTATTGAATGTAAAATTTTCACTGTATATAATAATGACGTATATAATAATTATAATAATTTTCGTAATAATTTAATTAAAACATGTAGCTTGGTATTTTTTCTAGTAATAAATAAAACTATGTATTTCCAAAAATAAGGTTATGAATGCTACGGTTGCAGATGAAATCCAATGTCAGTTCAAGCATTAGCTAGAGTCCGGGCAGAATCTGTGCAAAGTCTAAACTTATATGTGCATCATTCTGCCGTAACTTACCCAAATCAACTTCAAATTTTATTGAAACTAAAGTTAGTCAAAATTTTTTTTTAACAGTATTTCTATTGCTTATACCATCTTTAATAAACATCTAAAGCGATTTTACTACCAAATTTTTTGTTTTATAGATAAAAGATATTTAATAATAGTAAAATTTGGTCAATTTTCGAAAAAACACACCCGTCTCTAGTACGTGTAGGTTAACTGCTTGTGTAGTTAAAGTTTTATAACTCAGCTTAAATAAAAGCTGGAATCAAGCTCTATAGATTAAACAAAAGTTTATTCAATTTGGTGCCATACAATAAAAGTAACAGCTGTTTAAAGAAGAGACACGTAAATCTCTAAGAATGAGATTTCGTTGATATTTACTGGATATTCGTAATTTTATTTAAAATCGCTATAACTATTTATCAAGCAAACGAAATTCAACAAATTTTTTATTAAAGGATAGTAAAGGATAGAGTTTTATTTATGCTCACATTTTAGCTAAGTTTGGGTTCTCAAATATTGTTTGCTACTAGCGTCGAAAGTAGAAACGACATTTACCGACGTGTCTCATATTATATCCCGACAGTATCGAAGAAAAAGTGTCGCAAAGATATGTTGCCTTGACGGGAGAAAAAAACGGATTAACTTTGGGGTTGAGTCGGAACTGACAGTTTTGAAACTGGCATTTCTAGCTTCAAGGTGCTTTTACTATTTGTAGACAATGCATAATGACTTTTTCTCTCGAATAATATGTATTGACACTAAATAGCATAAGAAAATATGGTTTTTTTAGCTGTACAAGTGTACCAGGTGGTCAGTCTAGGGGGTTGGGGAGCGGGGGGGGGGGGGGTCGTAACTGACCAAAATGTTTGTACGCGCAAAAAACGAAAATTCAAATACTTGTTTATTAAAGAAGTCTAAACTCCTATCAGCACTGTCATGTGCATTTGTTCAGTCTAGGTCTATACATCAAAATACTACCGTTAGGTAGCATAAGTTGAGTAAAAAGTGCGTTTTTCAAAGCAATTTGTGTTCAAACCATGATTTTAGTTCAAAATGTATTCTGTGGACAAAATGTATGCAGTATCAACTCGTATTTATTGGTTAATATTGATTGTAACTACAGTACAAGTAAAATCCGTGATAACTGTAGTTCGTAATGTATATAATATATGCGAGTTCCTCAAAAAAGCTTCATTTTCCAAGGGTAGGTGCTTTTAAGTGGAAAATTGAGCCCTGGACAGGGGTTGGAACTGGTATTTCGGCCCTATTTTCGCAATTTTCTTGGTGAGACAGGCAGAAAGATGATGATTGAAACAAAAAATTATCAAAAAGAATTGTTTCCTTGCAATATTAACATTGTTTTATTTTCATACCATAAGTATGTAACAAAAAAAATTTTCCGAATTTCCAGGTAAAACGATTTTAAGTTTATTTGAGTTATATCATGGTAATAACGAATATTCATTTTTTACACAGGTCATTGACTACGTTTCCTGATTAGAATTGCCTATTTTTTGTATTACTCGTAGGTTTTCACTTAAGATACAATTTAATAACGTAGGTAGATGATTAAGACTAGATTTTCATTCAGAATTGACAAACTCTTGTAATAGTTTAAAGTTTGGGAAAATGAAGTCTCTTGGTAAAATGTTCTCTGTGAGATTCCATCATATCTGTTTAGACACGGAGGCAGAAGTAAAGGGCAAGAATGGTCGGAGCAAGCTCCCTTTCTTTAATTAAGATAACAATTTTTTGTGCTGTTGATTCAAAAATTTTTAAAGAGTTTGCAACTATTAAGAAAGTCTGACTACGCTATACAGATTTGGCCTTATATAAAATTACAATTTTATTTGCCTGATACAAATATTCAAAATTCACACATAGGTTATTAAAAAACCGTAACAATGTTTTCATTATAGCTTTTATCATGGCTTCGATGAAATAGAGTAAATCTTATGCCTCACTAGCATGAAAACTTAAAGTTCAAATATAAATAAAAATGTTTCGATACTTATTATAAACAAGTGTGGAGTACAACATTATTTGAAAATTTGAAAAGATACAACAAAATAAAATACAATACTATCAAAGATACGATAATTGCTAGGAATTTAATAGATTAAGATTCTTTAATCTATGTTATTTTTAAAGAAGCTAGTACTGTTGTAGTACATCAATAATTACACCGATTTTTAAGATGTTTTTTAATTTCAGAAAAAATGTAAGGTAATGAAATGTTAAGAAAATGTAAAAGCTGTGTTACAGTAGATTGTATTGATAATAAAGGAAATAGTGTACATCAACTTTTCGAAGTAGAAGACAATATCAACTTAATAACCGTATGGGGCCATTGATAACATCAAAATTTTTTGAACTCTATTACTTTTGCTCTAAAAATAATTCTCATCAACAATAATGTTAAAAATGTGAACCGTTTTATTGTTTGGAATAATCGCGAAAGAAACTTTTATCAAAGACTGGAGCTCTGAGTCTCAAATTTTGTTCGTGTCGACATATGGGACACCTCCATGTGGTGACAGTGGGCAACGGAGTTTTTCCGCGATTCGTCTAAGTTCTTGGATTACAGTGCTTATGCCGTCATGGTCGGTACAAGAAAAAGTACGATGCAGGGACTCGGAACCCTAGTATCGACGGCTTGTTCAGAGGAAAGCAAACCCACAGGCGTCGTCATCAAATGACTGCAGCTCTACATCGGTGGGTAGCTAAGCCTTTAAATCGTAGTGTTACGAGAAAGTCCACATGTCAAAATAGCATAGATTCTTTCTAAGTTGTTTGTGGTGCGCATGTGGTCAGCAAACTCAGAAAGTCGTTTACAAACATACTTAAAACTCGTTATACGGATCTTTTAAGTACAGAAGTAGAGGTGAATTAATTAACTTTAAAATTATTATGCTTAAAATGATCCATTCAACTAAATAAACAAAAGAATCGTACGTTTGCTTCTTCAATGATCTGGCGAAAACCGAAAAACCATGGAAAGGATTGTTATTATTGCGTGACAAAAGTTTTTGGGCACATCTAAAAAATCATAATTTAAGGAAAGAGGATTTACATAAACGAAGCACCCTGAACCGTGAGAGGCAAGAGGACTGCGAGAATCAAGCATCCTTAAGGGAACAAGAGCCTACTACGTCCACGTCGTTATTCCTGGGTATGGCTAAGTGTAGGCTTTCGTGATGCAGAAAATTCATAACTGATAAAATATAAATTTTATAGTAATAGAGTTTAATACTGTACCAAAGAAATGTATTTGAATTTACAAGTTTAAAGGATTTTGTAATATTAGTTTATCAAGTTGATTTTCTCCAAAATACAAGTTTGAATAGCACCTTTTTACTGAATTATACGTACATTATGTTAAGGCTAAAAAAAAGTGTTTTATGTGTTATAATTTTATCGCTACAAATTAACAGTCTATTGGTTATTGGTATTGAGTAAGGAGGGTTGTTCCATCAACTTTGGTTATTGGTATTGAGTTAGGAGGGTTGAAATGGTATGAAGTTAAATGATTCATTACGGTTTTAGGATTTATGTGGAAATTTTCACTATCTTTACTTATTTTTGAGGTTAGGAGAAAAAGCTGACATGATGGGGTAAAATAGACTACGATTTTGGGTTCAGCGACTCAAAAAACATAACCACGCTTGCTTTTATCGCAAGAACCTTTCATTAATTTTTTTTTATGACGTATTTAAATTTTTTTACTATTTTCACTTATTTTTTGAGGTTAAGAGAAAACGCTGAACTAATAAGGAAAAGTAGGTTACGGATTCGGTTTTAGCGATGGTCTGGTCAAAAGAACCTGTCATCGATTTTTTTTTTTTATGCGGTCCTGTATAATTAGCGAGCTGAGAGCTGTCAATAAAATGACACTATAACCCGAGGTGTGCACTGTGCGTGATGTATTGATGATTGCAGCAGAAGCATGAAGCAGTCATGGTTAAGATAAATATGATTTTATGTAAGCTCTGATTAGGCGTACGTAAAAAAAAGATTTTGTAAGGATTATTGTGATCTTGTTTGATATATAAAACGAAACCACAGTTTATAAACTGGGGCAGTAATGCGTAACTTTGCCTGATTTTTCTTGGAAAGCTTCGTGTCTTTTATCGGGAGTCTAGATGGAGACAATTCTTACTAATAGCTGTTAAGCTATAATTATTAGCATTAATTGTGAAACCATAGTTGATTGGTGATCATTTTATTTAGTATGCATTGTGTAGATTCTTCCATGTCTTAATTCTAGGAAAGGGTTAACAGTGATATGCACATAATATCTTGGCAAATTGAGCGTGTGGTTTACAGTACATATCAATACTGAGAAAGGTAGGTTTTATGTGTGGAATGATATGATGGTCGAATAACAAGTTTCTTGTCTGTGTCTTTTCGTAGATCGATTTCAATACCATTGATGTGAAAAACCTCAACCAGCAATTTTCGTTTCATTGTGAACATGTAAGTAAGTCAGCTGTGGCTTGCGAAGCAGCATTCCGAACATCTGTTTGTAGACGGAGCTGTTGGTCAACTCCTCAAGTGCAACAAACACATGCCAATGCTATGCTTTTTCAAACTAATTTGCTTGTGTTGTCGGCATGAGCTTGGTTCCAGATTTGGCTATAGATGATATTCAACAATCTATTAACAGTTTACACTTGTGATAAATGCGCTATTTGAGAAAGCAGTCAGGAATCATGTCAACAGCACGTGTCTGGCAGCAAATGTTTTGTTGATCGAACAGGCACTGCTTGTTACGATGGCCAAGTGAGACTGATTTTTCAGGAGTCTCTTTATTATAATTATAAATATGTTAGTTGGCTACTCACAATGTTTAACTCGTTGTTATTCAATAAAAATCTACGAATCAACTCATAAAAAGGCATACTTTACAGGTACCCTAGTTTTATACAATAAATCTTAAGATATCTAAGGTTGTATAGTTCATTTAGAAAAAATCAAAGTCTTAAAATAAAAACATTGATTGAAACATTTCGCGCGATTTTAGATTACTGCACACAACAAATGTTCTGAATTTGAATTTTCAGCCTTCCATAATTTACGGGAAAAAACGTTGAGAAGTTGAATCGAATTATTGGAAAAGCTGTGTTATAATTATACCTTCACACCGTAAATTTTTTTGCGAATTGAATTAAATAATTGATGCAATTCATACAACTTATCGTTATAAGAAGCTATTGTTCGGATATAAATTAAAAATTCTTTTTCGTTCACAACGTTTAAATTTTTTTTTTTTTTTTCTAAACAATAACATTTATTAACGAGAAGTTAGATAATTTGTGAAAAATATTTAATTTATATTTCTTAATAATTTGCGGTGTGAAGGTATAATTATTACACAGCTTTTCTAATATTTCGATTTACCTTCCCAAAATTTTTTTTCCGTAAATTATGGAGGGCTACAAATGTAAATGGGGAACATTTGCTCTGTGCAGAAATCTAAAATAGCGCGAAATGTTTTTAATTTAAGTTATTACTTTAAGACTATCATTTTTTCTACATAAACTAAACAACCTTAGATATCTTACGATTTCATGTATAAAACTACCTGTAAAGTATACTTTTTTATGAGTTGATTCGTAGATTTCTCATTGAATAATAGCGAGTTAAAAGTTAAGTACCCGACTAATTTATTTATAACAATGATGAAGAGCCTCCATCAAATACAGTCAGATGCTTTTCTCCTTCGAAGTGTGTGACGTGGTAGCTAAAGCTAGCCAGAATCTGTATATCTGTATATACGCTTGTTATCGGCGGCCACAAAAATCAAGAAAATAAAAAATAGAATTTAAGTATGTCTTATAACGCGCAAAATAAAGTGTGTTTTCGGTGCTGCTGACGACGAGTCCGGGGAGAAGAGAGGAGAATGTTCATTACAACAACAACGGTCCATAATGAGCCGAAGCAGCTGCTGTATGTTTGGGTGTATGTATATATGTGTGTGTGTGCAAGAGTCAGAGACAGAAGCAGAGCACCGGCGCTGTACCTGCGCGCGCGATAGTCGTTCGAGATCTCCCGAGATAGTGAGTCGTGCGTGGAGCTTCGAAGGGAGAGTGTTATTCGGACAATAGAAATCGAGTCGTTGCAGACTTTTGTTTAGGGCTCGCAAAGTTTGGTTTTTTTTTCGTTTCGGTGATCGGTACTGTACTCAAGGTTGACAAGGAGCAAGTCGGACGCCAAGACAGACGCGGGAGGAGGTTACGTTTGGCGACGGGCTTATGGGAAAGCCGTGGAATAATCTGCTAAGGCGCCCGCGCTGTTCCGTGCCAGGCTGAGAATACGTGACGAACTGAATTGGACGCCAAGGAATCGTGGAGACGAGTGAGAGAGCCAAGACAGAGTTGTAGATGAGATCAGGGCCGCGTAAGAGATGAGGATATAAGTTGAGTATTTTGAGGTAGAAGAGACTGTGCGAGAGAGGAATAATTAGTGTCGAGAGGAGTATGTGTTTGGGTTAGTGGATACAAGGACGAGTGTGTGTATACGGGAGTAGTAAAGTAGCTCTCTATAGTGGCCATTGTTCCAACGCAAGTACTGGGGAAAAGCCATACGTGTAGACGGCCATACATTCGTTGGGCTCCGATTGTTGAAGCCGCGTCGTGAGATAAGGCTGGCCAAAATGTTGTAGAGTTTTGTTTAGGGAGTTTGGAAATAGTATAAAGAGAGTGACGGAGAGAGAGCGAAGAGAGTTGTGTATGTCTGAGTTTTTTCCGAGCGAATAATAGGTGTTGATGCAGATGCTGTGCAGGCCGCACACCTGCAGTCCAGGTGCCGAGGCCGAGCAGAGTGAAGGCCGCAATAATGATACATACATAGACATCTAGGTTCATAGGGAGAAGCCGGAACATGTGAATTTTATTTAGAGAGTGTATTTTCGCCGAATAAATGGTGCTGGACACTGTTGAAATTTAATTTTTGGGTTCAAATCTAGTGTGTAGTGTAATACTTTTTTTCATACTAGTTTCCTTCACAGGATTAACTGGCTTTCCCGAGCCAGTTAGCTCTGGCAGACCTCCCGGAGGAAAAGTATCCTGTGTAACGGGACGAGGTAAGGTAAAGTAAGGAAGTTTTTTTGAGTTTGTGTCGTGGTGTTTAGACAGCCGTTCTCCGGTTGATCCACTACGTTACAAGTGCTATTAGACGTCTTAGTTGTTATTTAATTCTACGTGGAGCTGTGATTGTCTGTGTTAGAGTGTTGCTATACGTTGTAGTTTTCATAAGAGTGCAGTAAGTCGTGTTTTTTTCGTTAAACTGTGCATTGTGTGTTTTTTTTCGTTGGACCACGGAGTGCTGTGTTTTTCTTTGTTCGACCAAAAAATGCTGTGTTTTTCTTCGTTGGACCGCGGAGTGCTGTGTTTTTCTTCGTTGGACAGCATATTGCTGCGGTTTTCTTCGTTTGAGAAAGTGCAGTGTGATTTTTTTCGTTGGACCGCTTGAAGGTGTGATTCTCTTCATAGAAGGCGTCGATAAGAGCTGTTTAGCAAAACAAATATTTTTTGTGTAATAAATTACATCAACTGTATTTCACTCGCCCGCGCCGTCTGTTCAGATTTTAAAATATTTTTAAAGCCTATAATTGGCTGAGTTTACTGCATGCGTTTTGTAAAATTCGACGTCTGTTCTTTTAAAATGTTTGTTTTAAAGTTGCTGGTAGCTTGGAACTTGTTTTTTTTTTTGTTATTAGCTACAATTTTAATCAGCTAATGTTATCCCTATCTAAATTTAATTAATGACGAATAGAATCTGCATCATTTTGAGTGATGATGATTCTTTTTCAAAATCCTGCTGCATAGTCATGTAACAAATTTGTTCATAGTTGTTGTTTCAATCTATAAAATATATTGAGCCGTAAAGTTTCCATCACTCTATTTGATCTCTTTTTAGAAATAAATACGTATCAAGAAATCGAGATTAAAAACAAAATCCTTATTGTTTTTGTTATTACTTATATTTAAGAGTGATAATTTGGAATGATGATTTAAGATGAATTACTTATATTCAATATGTCTTGCTTTATGTAATGTATACGCGTTCTTTTTACTTACACTGCTTATAATTTTTTAATGCATGAAACTTACGGAGCATCCAAAATTTTTTTTTTTAGACACATCGATTCTCGATAGTGACTGTTTGAATTTATGCGTTGGCTCATTTTTATACTTAACTTTGTAAAATTCTTTGAATTCAAAAACCAAAAAGCTCGTGTACAAATTTTAGATAATATTGGTGATTGTCACAATAATAGCGGCACAGTTTCCACTTTATAACTCATGCTTTTCTGTATATATATATATATATATATTAGTTTTCCACCAATTAGGTCCAGAAAACGGACTTTGTACAGTGATCAATACAAACAAAAAAAAAACATTTTTCTTAAACCTACAATTTTACAATAAAAAAAAAACATTTTTCTTAAACCTACAATTTTACAATATTTTACATAGGTTGCATAATTTTACATCCTCGCTTTATATTTAACTAATTCTACAGTCTTCTGTCTTATATACTGACTTACAATAATAATCAATTTGTTTTACTTACTACTACATACATATATCCATTCAGCGCTTATTACAATTTTCGTTCCTCTTTTTCTCGTACAAATTATTCATCCTACTCCATATATTTGCAATTTTACACGAGTTTACATCCTTTACCATCTTTTGTACATCTAGACCTCCGCTTATGTTCTTTTACAATTACACATTCTTTTATTAAATGTTCTAAACTACCTTCTTTACCCTTACAAAATTCGCATAGTCTTTTTTCCCTTTCCAACCAATATCTATTTTCTCCGTCAAAATTACCACATCTCGCTTTTGCCACGTGACTTATACAAATACCTCTGATGTGCTTACTTAAATACTTCGTCATTCCTACCCCCATAATATCTTTATACCTAGGATTATACTTTGAGTCTTTAATTTTAGCTTCCGTTACTTGATTGTCTATATCACACACACGCTCTCTTATCCTATCCTCCGCTAATATGTCTTGTTCTCTCTATAACTCTAATCATTTTTTACTGTACCACAGATTATTTAAAAATATTTTCCTTTCCTCTTTTAATATCCCTTTTACCTCGTTTTCATACGCTTCTTTACAGCACAGTCTCGTGAGCCTGTCCTCCCCCAGGTTGAAATTTTTTTCAATAAACCTTGTTGCTATATTTCCAAAATGTACCCTTAGCTTTTCTATACCTGTCTCCTTCAGTAAGATGTATCTAGGCGTGCAGAAATCCAACCTTAAAACCCAGCGATAATAGTCCATTTGAATTTTTTCAAAAACTTTAATCTCTTTCCACCCAAAGATTTTAGCCCCGAAACTCATTGTGCTCCTTATTAGATAATCGAAAAGTATCCGTCTCCTCATAAAATCCTCCTTACACAATCTCTCCCCTAACCCCCACACTTTCCTGACCGCAATAGTTCCCTTCCTTTTTAAATCATTTATATGATCTGTAAAGTCCCCTTTTTTGTTAAACGTAAATCCCAAGTACTTCAAGCTTTTTACTTCCTCTATTACCCCTTCTTTAAATAGCCATCATTCTTTATTTATTTTCTCATTACTGTTAAAAACCAATACCTTTGTTTTTTCAAAACTTATACATAAATCCCTGTCTCTGCTGAATTTCTTAAACGAATCTGTCATATCCACTAAAGCTTCTTTATTGAAAGCCAATAAAATTATGTTGTCTGCGTATGCTAGCGACCACAGCCTTAACTTGTTAATCAAAATTCCTCCCACATTTTTACCTTTTAAAACCTCTTTTAACTCAGCAATGTATATGCAAAAGAGAGCTGGACTCAGCAGATATCCCTGTCTTAAACATTTTACAGTCCAAAATTAATCTGTAAGCCCCTCATCATCCCGTATCCTTACCTTTGTCTTAGTGTATAACTATTTAATTATGTCTATTAAATATCTACTAAATCCTAGTTTACTCATTATTACCCACAATTTTTCCCTATTCACCGTGTCAAATGCTGCTTTAAAATCAACAAAAAGTGCAAATACTTCATCTTTCCCTTTTTTCATTTCTTCCCTTTTTATCACATGATCCGAAATAAAAATATTATCCAAAGTCGATCTACCCTTTTGAAACCTCACCTCACCCTCCGGTAATACCCTCTTTTCTCCCATTTCTAATAACAACTTCTCTTTTACAATCTCCGTATACAACTTATAATCTGTAGGGAGCAGAGGTATTCCTCTGTAGTTTTTTGCGTCATTTCTATCACCCTTTTTATATAAGGGAACTAATACTGCTTTCCAAGCTTCTGGAACTCCTTCCCCCATCCATACCTTATTTAGTACCTCCGTTAACTTATCCCTAACTTCTGTTCTGGCGTAAATACAAGCTTCGTTTGGTATCCCATCGTGACCTGCTGCCTTTTTTCTCTTTAATTTCCTGATTGCCATTTCAATTTTTGCCTTATTTATGCCTTCTTATTTATCCCTATAATCTCGTATGTTTTCCCATAAACCTACACATTGCTCACTTTTGCCTCCCAGTAACTCCCTAAAATGCTCTTCCCATGCTTTTCTGTCTGTATTATTTCTAGATAGTCAGGATTATTCTTTTTCTGATCATGTATTGCTCAGTTGAAAAAAAATCTTCGGAAATATAATGGAATGGTTTGATTTATACAAAAATACTCTGGTAAGAAAATGAATTATATAGAAAAATAATAAAATTGTATCTATCAAGAATTATTTTAATGTCGCATTTATTTTCCATCGTTGAATGGACTCGGAATTTTGTTGGACCACCGCGTAACTTAAGTGCTTATCTTGTAAATTGATCACTATTATGTATGATATAATTTTGTTTTCCACTGGGATGATTGTTAAACAGTCAAATCATGCACAGGTTTCTGCACAAAAATTCATCATGCTTGAAAAGCCATTCTGCGTTTGCGATAGCGTTTATAGGGAGAATCGGTGCTAAGCGTTCGGCTATGAGACCGACTGATGCTCTTCAAAGAAACTCAAATGAACTGTGTTCGTACAGTTACGCTTCTCTGAGCTACAATATCTCCGTAGTTCGTAGGCAAGGTTAGGCCATCGTAGTATCGTGACGAAGGTAGAGGTAGTTGCGGGGGCAGGCGGCATATTATAGAGAGCAATGACGTGATATACGGTGGCAACGGTGGAAGCTGATTTAGTTTATGCTGCATTGTGCGCATATAGTCTGCTTTATTGGGTACTACGGTGGCTATGACTCCGAGATCTCAACCGCAATAGGCTCTATTTACTCAGAAATTTTTGACTCTCAAGAGATTAACAAAGCTACAAAAAGAAATTATGATTTGTTCTTGATGTTTTGATATCGATGATAGTGACTATATTTTAATGTATGTTTTAATATACATTAGTTTATAAAATCCATTCTCCCAATTTCAAAATTTTTTGCATGCTTAGTATTAAAACTGTTATCTAAGAATCATACAATAATTGGAATGTGTAATTATTTTTGACCATAAAAAATAATTATGCAAGAAACTTGTAGAAAGGTGTGATAAATCTTTGTCACTTACTATATTTGTATAGTTATCTTTTCGGTGGTATTTTTTTTATGACAAAAAATCCAATTCATTAAACATTGTCATCGTAGTTTCAGATAGAAATAAAAATTCTGAATCTGTAAATCATATACAATGCTCAACATTTATCAAGTGATATTGTCAAGGATATAGTAAAAGGACAAGTAAAAGTTGCAGCGTAAGATGACGAAAATACCAAAGCACTTTTGGAACAGATATTTATTTTGTAGGTTGAGAGATTATTTTGTGAAGAATTGAATTAAAGTTAATAAAGATAAATAATTGAAGCTTATGTCAAAGTATTAGTGTGATACAAAATTTTATAATCAATGAAAATAAGAGAAACTTTATTATTACATAAAACAATGTGTAATATTGTTTTCTATATTTATTATGCTAACAATTTATAAAAATGATAATATTACATAAATTAAATTCTAAAAAAACGTCTAAATTTTCTGAGAACGCATTGCTGTGTCAAGTAATAAACGGACTACAGCGTCTTTCTTTGGATATTGAATGTTGAAAAGCAGCAGGTAGACGAGGTCAGGTTTCAGCTTCAACGTCCATGAGATCTTTTGTACAGCTAGCATTTTCTATATTAATTTGACAATAACGTAGCAGTTCGTGCTTTCCATCCTGCTGATTATGAGAGAAATACGAAAAAGTTTCCTATAGCTCGGTGAATTCAAAAAAAGGTAATTAAAACTTTAAAAAGGCACATTTTAAAAACAGAGTTGAGTAAAGAAAAATGTCATACAAAAATAAAATGGACTTTAAAAAATGTGTCAAAAATAGATATTAGTTTGATGGGTGTAGGATCTTTTACTAAAATGGACGTTAAGTTGGGATTAAGCTTCGAAAATTGAAGGACAAGGTATGAAAGAAAAAATTTTGAGAAGGCCCTTCTAAAATGTTTATAAAAATTAAATCAATACAATTCTCCAAATCTTCCTAAGTAATTAAATACATTTCTCTATGAATAGCATGGCTATAGTCTTACATGTTTCTATATAAGACATTCTGTAAGGCCTTGCCCCCGTCCACCCGCCATGGTCCCTTCATCGCCTTCCTAACTACTCCTTGAAAACCCCCCTCCCCCCAACAGATAGGGTAAAATTATTCATTTCTTTATTTGTTATATTAAAAAAAATAACGTAAGCCCCTATCGCCCAAATGACCCCTTTGCAACCCCCTACCTCCTTCACTAACTTCTTAAGAGGGCCTTCCCCACTCCTCTTCATCGTTTTTCGATAGAAATTTGCTCTACTTGCAGTGGAATTGAAAATATATTCCGATACAATTGATATTTTATCATGTATATGTCTTACATACATCTCCGTGATATGTAAATGTTAAAAAAACATTGATTACTGTACAAATTTAATCGTTGTTAAAAAATTTTTTTTAATTATTCTCTTTTTTCATTCAAAAAATTCCCATGCAGGCTGTATCCTTGATCCAGCCGTAAGTGTTGGATGGATGCAACTACACACGAGTGGATATTGAGGAAATGAAAAGTATGATACCAATTAGTGTTTCAAACTGTGTTTATTAACTTATTAAGCTCGATGTCCCAGTAGCCGATCATGTCCTTATAATCAATCAGTTTGGCTAATTTTTCCTACACAAATCTTTGAAATATACGTTAAATGTTATTTACTCACCAAATAATAATTTTTTGAATACAAATTAACGACTGCATACATTGCATGGATTTAAAAAAAAAATTAAGGGGCTTAAATGTAAGTGATCGATTATTGCACGGAAAGAAATATTGGGCTGAGAAAGCGCAAGAGTTTGTGGAGTAAGAGCTTAAAGCAACGGCGAGCTTCTTCAGCACTGACTGTAACGCTCTTACAACCTGATGTATGGGGTCATACAGTTCGATGCAGTGGCGAGCTCTAACAGCTCGAAGAGTGGGGGTGAGCGAGCCCAAGTCCTTGGACTCTCTCATGACAATCCGGAGGC
>JAPYYV010007927.1:0-16301 GCA_030522625.1 Copidosoma aretas | reverse complement strand
GTGTACCAACATAACAAAACCAAAAAATCGATAATCGAAAGTACGTTGCCCGCGAAATTTGAAAAGTCACCTTACTTTTTGAACACACCTCGTATATGTATAGTGGCAGTCGTAGTACACCTACAGCATCAGTGACCCCATGCAGTCTGAGGCAAGGTATGAAGCGTATATTTTTCTCACGAAAAGTGTTTTTTTCTGCACTAACTCACACATATAAGCTCATATCGTCGAATATCGTCAGCTGGTCGTGAATCATTTGGTCCTGAAAGTAAGTACGCACTTTTGATGAAAAAATTGGCAAACGGAAAATAAAATACATACAACGTAATCATCTACATTTTTACAGCTGTTGAGAAATTCATCTCGCGAAATGACGCCGTCACGGTTCAGATCCATCTTGTTGAACAGCCTGTTGACGTGCCTGTCCACCGCGCACTCGATCGTCTGTGCGCTCTTGACCATCTCGTAGATAGCCGAAATTCCCGTTCTAAGCTCGTGTCTCGTGATGCAACCGTCCCCGTTCAAATCGTACAACCTACATTGTTGTTATGGACAAAAGAATATCAAACGGGACAATTAATGCTATTCAACGTTTTGTTGCTCGATAAGTACCAACCGGAAAATCCAGGCGAGCTTCTGATCCGCGCTCCCCTTCACGATGGCCGCCAAGCCCTTGAGCAGATCGCCGAAACTGACCAGTCCGTCTTTGTCCTCGTCGAAGCTGTTGAAGACGATTTCCGCGTACTTTCTCGAATCGCCGAGCGGAAACAGTTTCGCGTACGCCGGTGTCAAATCTTTCGTCGTCGCTACTCCGTTTGGACACTGTGTGGAACAAATTTGTTTTTGTCAGCAAGTGTACATACCCTACGCGTTATTCAATCCAAAGAACGGATGGTGATGATGAGAATTGACGACCTGATGCTTGAAAGCTCGGTAGAGTCTGCGAACCTCTTCGCTGCTGAAGCCCGTGCAGCAGGCGAGCGAGGTAAGATTTTCCTTGGGCAGCCTCAGCATGCGTCTGGCTAGCTCATCTGCCTCGTCGTCGTGAGTGTCTTTTGACATATGTGTGGAAAATAAAAAATAATCCCAAGTGTACACCGTAAAAGCATCAAATATGAAATGCCATGGGTATACTTTGGCGAAGATTTATCAAGTACATAATGAGATGCTCGGTTTGATGTTTTGTCTGAGCGGAGAAATGTGAAGGGGTATATAGTGTGAAAAACAGGGGATGACATAGGATCATTGTCGATCGTCTCCTTTTCTCAGAAGAAGCAGAAACGAGACGTTGAGAGTTTATTTTTATAAACTATTTTTCCTACACACGTTCACACTATGCGTACCCATAAATAATCCCACGTTTGCTCAACAAGTTATTTTTTGAGTCTTCGTTTAGGCATCGAATTAGTAGACGAATAATTTTTCCATCCGATATTTAACGAGAGAGAACAGGCATTATTTTTAAGAAGGTGTATAAACATACCAGTAATCCGCTGTATGCTCTTCTTCACCTTTGTAATGCTGCGGCGCATTTTGCGAGATAAGCTCGGCTGATGCAGCCTCTCTTGGCTTCCGTTGTCGGCCAGATCGCCGAAATCCGACATGACGACAGATACTTGATTTCACAGAAACACACAATTATTATTATTATTTTTTTTTTTACTTTTAATGCGTGGTTCCAAAGTAAAAATAATAATGATTGCAATAATAAAAATGGTAATAGTCCTCGGGAGCGCGAGAGTATTGATGGTGTTTATTGCGTAAATAATTTCTTGGGTTTATCGTGCTGTGATTTCTCACTACCGGAGGCCACTGGCCCAATTTTAAATATCATCCGTATACGCGCTAGCACAACGATTCTGAGTAACGCAAATATGGAGCGCCTTGGTCTAGATAGTGCAAAAATTAGTTGAATGCTGTATGTATTTTGTTTTTAAACTAAATTTGATGAATCGTGTTGACTCGCGTTTTTTTGCGAATTTGCCGAGAATTTTATGCGCGCGCGCGCGCTTGTCTCAGTGTGTAAGCGTAAAACGTGTTAAATAATCAAATAAACTTTCTACGAATAAATTTTCAGATACTTACTGAGAGTGATTGTATATTGAGACGTATTAGCTGCTGTGTACAAATACAGTGGAACCTATTTTTATTTGCCTTGTTAAAAAGAAAAAGAAAAAACAACGCTGTCCTCGACGATTCACAAAAAAAGTTGTCCCAAACTCTGCACCGCGCACATTTACGAGAGAAAAAAATACGCACCGACTGCTAATTTACGAAAACTATTTTTTCGCAAAGAAGAAAACAACCAACGAACGCGACGCAACAGATTGATGACGAAAATAAGTTGGACGTCGAAGCTGTCGCCGAGACGTCTGGCAAGCGACTGAGGTCGCAAGCTCGAAAAAAGTCCCTTTCGTAAACGCGCGGCGGTGGCATCTAGCAATGCCGTTTATATATATAATATAAGTATACTTACGCGCACACGAGCGATTCGCGTCGGCTCGACTCCCTTTTTCTCTCCCCATTCCATCTCCACCCAAGAAGACGAGTATACAAGTGTGCTCCACCTTTCCATACTTGCTCCCTGTACATCGTGACGGGCAGAAAATAAACGTATAATTATATATCCTTGTATCCATATTGTGAGACACCCTATATCCAGTCTGTCATATTTATATGTATCTACACATGGGTGCAAGCGCGACTGACCTCAAAAGGCTTTTAATGAGAGCTCGTAATTAACGCCGCCGCGCCGGCTCGAGCTTTCGCTTGATGTATCCTTCCGCCGGTATCTGCTAAGTATCTAATGGTATATGCCTTTGGTGATCTTTGTTTTTCTCCCTATTTCGTACTTTTTTTGCCATGGGCACTCATTTTCTTTTTTTTTTTTTCTTTTTTATTTGTGTATCGATGAGCTTACGAGAAAAAAAGATGGACAAGTAAACATGCACAGAGAGGAACGCTGTCATATGGATGATTGATGAGCTGAAACCCGATGGATGCACTTTTTGCGGCGAAAAACCCCGAGGCGCAGTTCGATCCATTCGCCAACGAGTCATTATTACTTGAATAAACTTTCCGTTCTGAAATAACGCTCGATTGAACACCTGCAAAAGAAGGTGAAAAAATATGAGCATCGACTGTACTCAGAGTTGAGATGCAATACATGTATATTTCTGAAGAGCGCAAACTCCTTGTAACTTTTGTTTTTACAGTAATCACTGCACTAATAATGCTCGAAGATTATACCTTTGTGGATACATTGGAAAGCTCGTGCAAGCTCGTCATGGAATTTCGCTATTTTTCCGATCGCAAGTATCTCCAGCATAATTAACAATCCCGTCGTTTTGTTACAAAAGAGACGCGAGCGACGTTCACAGCTCACGCGTGGCTTTCTTCCGTTCCCCCGAAAGAAAAATAAGAATACTCAACATTTCAGGCAGCCCGTGCACTTTTCCGCGGCTCGATCGATTTTTCGCTGCCATATTTCATCCGCGCCCAAAAATAACAACCATAACACTCCGGCGATTTGCTGCAATTGCAGCGCGCGGGGGAGCGATCGTTGCGACGATTTTATTACTCTCCACCGAGATCTGCGCGCGTCAAAAGTGTCAATATCACACGAGTATAAGTAATTGGGCAGTCCATTTGAAACTGCGCCAAAGGCACGGCACACTGTGGTGCGTGGATGATGTAGCTGCTGTTCTACGAAAAGTTGGAGTCGCGCGACCCATTTTTCTTTGATCTTTTCCACTCATTTGTATTATTATTAACGTCACTGCGATAAAAATCGCGGTACCAATGTTCGCTTACAATACACACATGTGTACCTATATCAACACCGTAATTAAACACCATTAAAATTATACCATGATTTTTATACTGATTGAGAGTAACCCGTAAAACGTTTTTTTGCGCAAACACGTAAATTACGGGTAAGGTGAATCCATCGTGACGTATTTCCAGATCTTAAAATAGATTGTTTGTAAAATCTCCCAAGATCCGGAAATGAAAAGCATATACTCCAAACCGACTCCATAAACACTATCATTTTAGTTTGATACGCCGAGAACAAAGTAAGTTGCCGCACTCGATTCAGTTTAAAAATCTAATCAGTTAGCATTCTCGGTTTTAAAACGCGCAAAACTATGCGGAAATCCAAGGCAACGAGTAACGCACGCGCGCATCGTAAAAAAGTTAATCAAGTGTATGGTTTTCAATAAACAAGCGGATCACACGAGACAGACCACCCGAGCAACGATTAAAAATAGAGTTCGCTAGCTCGCAAATTTCGCTTGGATCGTACAGTTACGACGACGGTTTTACTGTGAAATTCGCGGGTTATATACCGTTGATTGACCAAACACGCGTGTGCACCAGTTCGGGTCGTTCGTTTATTTCCGGGTTGTTAAATTTTTAACGCAGCCTAGCTCGCTACCGCTATTTGAATTATGATCGCAACATTGGTTTCCTTGTTTGAAAAAATATGTGATTGTCCGTAGAAATCCATCTCCGTGATTATTTCTCGCGTAGCTAGCCGAAAATCATTGAGGAGAAATTATTTTCTCGAATCTAAACGTGCACTAATGTGTATCAGGGAATCTGAAACCATAAAACGCTACGGTCCCCTATAGGGAGGCTAAAGTGCGGAGAACGTAAATCGATGCTCCTCCCCCCCGAATCGTCCGAAGACTCCACTCGAGTTTTTAAAAAAAGTTTTTCGATCGTTTGGATCAATTTTCAGATATTTCTGTCGATTGCAAGAGACAAAAATGTAGGGGCAAAAGAATACAGATTTTTCTTTTTTTGTAAAAAAATAACGTTTTATTAAATGTAACGTATTGTACATCACGTATCTGTACATAACTGAGTAGTCAATGAGTACATTGATTTACTAATTAGTTTTTTATTTTTTTCATACAAATAAATCTCATTGTTACCTTATGCATTTAATGAGAGTATTCCACTAGGAATTTTCATACGAACACCTTTTATTTCCACTCAAATGTATACCTAGATTTTTAGCTGTTACATGATTCGTAAGATACCTATTATCCGACCTGCAAAGCTGCAGCCAAAATTGTAAATATACGTATATGGACCAATGGTAATGTACATATATTTCTTATCGATGTAGGTATCTGGTATGACACACCCATTCAACGGAGCATTGAATAAAATAGTTTTTTGTGAAAAAGTTTAAGGTATCAAAAATAATAATTTCAATATCTTAAATTTTATTATTTTTGATGAAGTTTCATATAGTATTTTTATTTTGACAACTTTAAATTCATAAAATAAACAACAAATATCGACCAAGCAAAACAAGACCAAAATACTTGATGATAACTTTATTAAAAGTAAAAAAATCGTTAAAAAATGGCTATCCTTTTTAGAAGCCATCATATTTATCTATAATACATCTACAGTTAACTAGACATCATTCAACATAATCAAAAAAGCGTGTACTCTTTTGATGTAATCACGTCATATGTACAAAAACAATCTGTTTTATCTTTTTGTGATTTTGCATCTAAGACGAGCTTACAACAGCCATTGGACTATGCAAGTCTATTATTACACGAAGTGATCACAGTAATTTGTAAGCAGGAAAACTCGACCTGCTATGACTTTATAGTTTTATCTATGTAACTGATAAAAAAATCGTTTGTTTCCTTTGTTTCCTTTTATAGTTGCGTCTAAGTCCCCGCAAGTAAGTTTAGTAAGTTATTGTACAGTCAGTAAATAATCTAATTGGTCGAAAATACCCAAACAATCGGGTCACGCTTTTTCGTTAAGACTTTGCCCACTGTTCAATTACTTATCCCAAGTTTAGTGACAAATTTGTAATCTTGCGTGGAGTTAGTAGTTCGTAATTATTATCCCCGTTCCCACGCTAATTGGAATCGGTAATTTTTAATTTCTGACAAGGCACTTTTATTTAATTCACCTTTCTTGAAAACGAGTTGTATTCATTCAACTAAGAATTTGGCAGCATAAAGTGACCATCAAACACCAGCGTGACGAACACATATGTCGAATCACTTCCAGATTTGTATGAGGCCATCACAGCTGCCAGTGATGATGTTCGTGTTGGACATTGTTATTGCGGAGATGGTGTCGTGATGACCAGTACGCAGTGGTTCTGGTCCTTGACCGCAACCCTCTTCCATTGAGAGTTTGCTATGACTCATCATTGTTTTCGATCCACCAGTTGCGCTAGCCTCGACGTCTCCACTCGCCAATACTTCTTGTATGACGTGAGTCCCGTCTATAAGTCTGTCCCTGTAAGTAAATAAATTTTCAGTCAACATTTGATGCATGAATGCTCATATACATATATAATCAAACAATTAATTACTGAAGTACCCACTCGTAACACAAAGAAGTAGGTACAATCGTGTCGTTGGCAGCGGGGAGCATGACAAAGGATTCAGTGGGTTTCGACAGGTTCCAGTAGCGAACCCGCATATCCGAGCCACTAGCCAGAAGAAAGCCCGATTGATTGTAGTAGGCCGTGTGCATGGCGCAAACGCTGTGGCCACCTTGCGAACGACTCAAAGGTGGCGCACTCGAGGCCCAAAGTACTTGCCGCCGGGACTTCGTCTCCAGATCCCACATGGATATCTCGTTGTTGCCCTGAACCGCCGATATCACCCACGAATGCTCCGTTGGGTGCGTCATTACTTTTCTGACACGAGCATCTGTTGCAAATAGAGCAATTAGAAAAGGTAGACTAATTTTTTTTAAAATAATTTTCCATACTGACTCGATGGATGTTTGATGTTAGTGATGGCCAACTGGAACCTTAGATCCCAACCGATGTGTGCCCCCGAGCTAGTACCCAAAGCTAGCCATTGCTGGTAATTATTAATACAGAAGGACGTGATGACGCCGTGCTTGAGATCATTTTCCAGGCGCCAGGCAACCCCCGGACTTCTAAGATCCCACCCGACCAAATGACCGTACAGCGTCGCGTAGACCAGCATCGCCTGCGAGCCTGAATCCAAATACTGTATGTCAACGGCATAACCTTCTTCCTGTGGGTCTAGTTGGCGCGCTTGTTGTAAGCTCAGTTTGTTCGAGCCTGGCTCGATACGCAGCACAAACACAGTCCCCGTCGTCAGGCACGTCGTTGCTAGCGACTGGCCCTGTTCGCACGACACCAAACCAACGTATGTGCTGTCTTTTGTATGATATGACTGTCTGAAAAATGAAAGATTTTTTCATTATTTCTCTAGCAGACGAGTGATAACTGCTGTGAATGTTGATAACTACTTGGAGCGGTTGCATATGTTCTTGCCCTCCATTTTACTGATATCCCAAATTTTCACACTACCATCGGACGAACTGCTGGCAATAAGGTTGCTGTTTGGCACATCGACTATTTGATTGATACTCCCTTTGTGTTCATGTAAAAACGCTACGTGAACTCCTTTTGGTATCCAACCAGTAGGTAGAAGATTTGATTCTTAAAAAAATACAATTACTTTTTTTTTTGAAAAAATCTATTGCTTTCAGATTGATTCAAACGACTCGAATGATAAGTTTGTCTTACTTTGCTGCCATTCCATGTTCTCAAAAAAATGTTGAGCTTTGACAGCTGTAGCATACTGCGCTTGCTTCCTCGCCTCAAGTTGTTTGATAGCGATTTGGCAGGGAGTATCTTTGTCTAAAAAATAAAAAAAATATACGTTCTTATGCCAATGATAATTACGAAAAATCCAAGTGCGAAAAATTTGTATTTCTTGTCTACTTACACTGAATGTAGGAACGTTCGTGGAGCGAGTGGTCGTTGATGCTGTTCATAGTGTCTGTGAGACTGTGCTGCGGTGACATCCTCATCTCCCCTGCAGTTAAGCTCTGGCTCGGACTGCCGCCGCTTATTTCTGACATTTTCACTGACGTCTACACCGCAATAAATTTTAATTAAAAAACGAACTATAAACCAACGTAATCAAAGAACCCTACCTGACCACTTTCCTGCGCAGCAAACATATTACGCCACTCCTGGTTCATTGTCGCGTACGAGGCTCCGTCAGCCACACGACGATCGACTTTTTTTGATACCGCGGGCATAGCCACGTTGCTCTTGAAATCCGAGCTTAGGGTCACACATTTGGAAATGACCTTATGCTTCATATGCGTGATATCTATGCGACCGCTATGAGGAACTACATTTTTCTTTGCGTCCGACTTTTGATAATTACTTATTTTTAGTATGTGAGACTTCATCGCAAACAATTGGTCTTCAACAGTTTCAGTCATCTGTTCAGAATTCAGGCGCCTGAACAGCTGTAAGTTTATCATTGAACAATCAATAAGGATTACTCAAGTATTACTCAAAATAATAATCATTCCTGCACTAACATTACGCAATGATGTGCTCATATCGTTGTACTGAGGCATGATACCAGTAGTAGCTTTAGCTCTAGCAATTCGTCTCTGCTCAAAGACTTGAAACAGGTCTTCTGCGTTGTTGTACTTGATCACAGCATCAAAAACTGCCCTAGGTATTGGCGGAACCAAAGCCTCAAATACGAGGAACTCTTTGTCAACTTGGAAAAGCTTTTGTTTCAAGTAAGGCTCTATCATTGGATGAACTTTGATTTGCACATCGACGGGTGAGAGCGAGCCAGCTGCTGCTGATACGAATCCCACTGTTGCGTGCCTTATCCATAAATTTGGATGGACCTGAAAATTAGTTTAAAATTCAGAAGGAAATCACTGTTATGTTGGATTCTCACATATTATTCTTTGACGTCACATTTCTTATTTTTTTAGTTAACTCACCAAAAATACAACAGTTTCCGCCAACAATTGATACAGAGCCGACTTGTGAAGCAGACTGCGTTTAGTCAGTGTAGCCATGGCATTTATAGCGTAAGGAATAACGAATTCCTCTGTATCAGTCAGGCCCTGTTGGAGCAAGGGCATGAGTATAGGACTGCAGTGCCAGCCTACATACTCCGCCACGTCGACGATGCACTCGAAAAACGAGCTGCGCAACTCCTTGTCGCCCTTGTCATTGAGAAACGTAATCAGATGGCTAAGCAGCACGTCGTTGGCCTTCTGCTTACCAAAGAACCTGCACAGCTTATCCAAGCCGCTCTCCATCAGTGTCCTCTTGACCAGATTGTCCTGATCCGCCAACAGCATGGACACAGCCGCCTGGACCATGTCATGCAAAGTCTGGAGCTCGCCGTCGTAATTTCTCTGAGGAGTGTCGTAGCTGGTCTCGTTGTCCTGGAGTTCTTTGTTCTCGGCTAGAGTGCTGAACGAGCTGTCGAGATAGCGCAGCGAAATCTTGGCTATGTCAGCGATATTTTCGGCGTAGGCGGCTCGAACGATTACGGAAGGGTCTTGCGGCAAGTGAGCTAGCCCCGGCAGTATGTACTCGGGAAAGATGTTGATATCAGTGGGCGGCACGTTTTTCACGAGGGTAAGACACTTTGTGAGAGTGTGGATGGCTTGCACGCGGACTCGTGGCGATGGATCGTTCATCAGGTGAAGCTGTAATGTAAATAGAGGTTTAGACATTTTACTTTTGAATCAAAATAATTTTTTAAAAGTACAATAACAAAAACGTACGATGTAAGGTAGGATTCTGTCGAGAACCGTTTCCTCTGACGTTTTCTCGGCCAACTGAATGAGAATTCCCAGAGTTTCAATTTTGGAATCTGGATGCTGCAGACCTCGTATACAGGAGGTTACCAACTGCGTAATCATAGCTAAAAATTCTTCGCTTTCGAAATCCTGCTTTGTTTTCTTCATTTGCGCATCTGCTTTATTGAAATCATCATTACTTTCTGATTCCTTATCAGTCTCTTGTGGCTCTGAATCAGCCTTACTCTCTTTTCCTTCCCCTGCATTAATGTCGGATTCAGTCTTGCATTTCGTGGATGGTATATCATCAATTATTTCCATCTTACTTTGGTCTCGACTAGCGTCTTCAACAAGTGTGCTCTCTTCACTTTGACCAGAATCCTCTCTGGCTTGCTCGCTTTTATTTTCCTCTGTTCTTTCTTTGTCAGTTTCTTTTTCTTTCTCCTCATTATCATTTTCTTTATAACCCTGTTTGTACACGTCCATAATATTGGAAATATCAGTCTTTAAGCGGTTGATCTTCTCGTCGGGAGTGAGAATCGGCGGCGCTGAAAATATCTGCATGTATGGCTGAAGGAAACTGTAAAAATACTCAGGGAAGACTGTTCCACGAGCCTCTTCCAAATATACTTCAGCACTTTTACGATTCGCTGGATCCCTTTGAATCATTGAAGTCAACATTTCGCGAACGCCCACATCATCAACGTTGTTCAGGAACTTTGTCGGAAAATTTTCACCAATATTTCTGTACCCTGTAATTATAAAGCTATCAGATATACTTGACTGCATACTGCTTGGAAACTTAAAAGACAAAGAGTATCAAATCTACCTAAAAGCCCAGGAAAATCAAAAGGTGGACGTCCATCGTTGTACAATTCTATTAATGCACAGCCAAGGGAAAATATGTCCATCATTGGATGTAAGTCTCCAATTTTGAGATCTTGATCTGAGAACAGGGCATTGCTCGTATTATCAACTTCGTAAGTTATTGTCCTGACAAAACGTTCTGGAGCTACGTAGCATGCCCTAAATATAGGAATCAATAATTGAGACTTTTTGTTAATATTGAATGAAAAATTCGCAAACTTTTTAGACAATAATGTACCTTCTTCTAGACATATCGAAAAAATAAGAAAAATCAGCCGGAGTATCCTTGGCAACTACAGTGGGTTTGAAACTAGCAAAGTCTGTCAGCAAAATCCAATTCCAACTGGTTATCATGATGTTTTCAGTTTTAATGTCTCCATGACAAACGCCATACTTGTGAGCCTGATGAACGGCGCACAAAGCTTGAAACGTGATCCACTTCTTTTCCAAATTCGTTAAAAATGGCTTTGTGCTGATACGATCGTAAAGTGAATGATGGACATACTGTCTCATGAGAAAACATGCCTTTTCACCAACCTGCAAAACAATAATAAAGTAAAATGACTTCTTTCAAAGGCAGACATCGAATAATTATCTGCAAAAATCTCACAATCCCCTTTTGAAATGGTAAGCAGTTGACAGCAGAGGCTAGCTTTGACTTGATTTCATCTATTTTTTCTTTGTGAGGCTGCAAAAGCAGAGCTGGATCATGAATAACAAACACTTTAACCACTATCAGACCTTCTTGGTTCCTGGCTCTGGCTACTTTGAAAAACCTTGTGCTTCCCAGGCTGAAAATGTATTCAGCATCATGTTTATTGTTGAAACGTTGAAAATTAAATTTCTCGTTGAGTCCTCAATTCACCTGATTTATTCATTATATAGAAAAAAAGCTTCAACAATGCACTAGTCATTTTGATGGTAGATAATTGAAAGGTTTTAAAAACAAATACCGAAAAGACCAATTATTGCATTCATGAAATATTGCAACAACGTCAGCATACACTACCCAGCTGTGATTATTGAATCACGCTTCAAGATAAAGAACAACTCACCTCTTTTCAAACTTGATGTCATTGTGATCCCGCAGGTAGTGCTCCACCGGGTAGATCTCGCTCGGTGCGATTCCTACCAGATAGTTGCCCATGTTGGTCCGGGAACACTTATAGACGACGCTGATCCAAAACAATGATGAGTTTACTGAACTGCACCCCACAGAGTTGGCCGCAGAGTAAGTACACTCTCCACACACGCTCTGCTCAGATAGGCACCATCAGCGCAGTTGACTCGTGAAACCGAGGTAATAGCCGTCGCGTCGCATCCTAAAGGACGTCATCGAGGATCCGAAGAAGCACCAGACTCTTATAGTTACGGCTGCTATTTATTGTTGTCCCGTTATGATGACTTGTATGTACCCTACATACGTATGAACTATATACACATATCGTTGAAGATAAAATTAATTTGTGACGAGATATCGAGAGGATGCTGCAGGCGAGCGTCTGTGAGTCTGTTTTTATCCCATATGACGATAGGATACTCAAGTAAACGTAAACACAAAAAAAAGTATTATATATATGCAAGGTTAGCAGTAGCACCTCAGCTGCTTCTGCTGCGAGAGATGACGACTGCGATCTGCCACGGGGCGGGAGCGAGACGAGTGGGAGTGATAAAAATACTATACTTATAACGATCAACGTCAAACCGATTATTTTTTTTTATCTTTCAATTTAAGTTGTTTTTTCATAACGTTCCATGTATTATCTAAAATTACGATTGGACAAAAATAATACAGAGGCGCTTCATGTTTTCCAATCATCGTGCATTATATATATACTATTTTTAATTTTTTTTTCACCAACACAGCTTTATTGTAAATAATGCATTATTTTGGGCTGAAAAAAACTTTTTAAGTACCAAATACTATAAATAATGATAAAAAGCAATGTTTTTTCTTGCGCGAGTGATGCACAAGTTTTTAAAATATTGTATTCAAACAATAACCATGCCCACCTCGGACAATTATTGTTCTAGACAATGAAAGCTCTTTACATACGCTTTATTTTGTGTGTTAACGATTTACTATAGTTTCTGTTAAATTAGTCACGATGAAAAGTCAATCATCAACGGACCCACCACAGCAAAAAGAAATCTAAAGAACTATGTATTTAATTTGTCATTTCGTTTCGAAGAAACTATCGTCTTGCGCGCCAGCTGTCTTACCCTGGCTGTGTGTTTGTACAAGTAGTTTATATACACTACTTCTTTGTAACAAAGCTTTCTTTTTTGTTACCAACAAAAGAACAGATCTCGAGCGCGCATAAGATGAATTTAATTATACATGTCTAGCAAATACACCGAGTACGCATGCACACGCGAATGTTGTTTCTCTGTGCAAATATAACGCATGTAATGAATTACCCTGTGTGCGACGTCGCACCAATTAGATGTATGAAAATCCAAAATCAATGACCTCATTACAAACGAAGCGAGTCCATGTACATATATCAAACATCCGCGCTCATACAATATACATATACGAATATATTCGATATATTTATACAGTCAGGCGCGTCGAACGAGGTAAGGAGAATTAAATCGAGGTCCCTTCGAGGCACGAATACAGCACACCATCAGAGGGACGTAATATTATCTACAGAATTAGTACCTATGCATCGCGTATAATTTATCGGTGCGGGGGGAGCGTAAAATTTAAGACGCTGCACATGCAGTTGCGGGAAGATTCTCGGCCCAACAATAGAACAAGTTTTTTCTCTGTCCCTCGTTCTGTTGTGCCGCTATCATTGAAATCCATGCATTTACCTCCAAACGACGCCCGAAACCTTTGGAGAATCAAAAGCTTGCCGAAGTTTCTCCGCGTACTTGCGCGAGTTGAGAAAGTTTGCAAGTTAATTTACGCCGATAGGGCCGAAAAGTACGCAGCCTGCGGCTGAGCGACTACTACTCCTCGGTATATGAAACAAAGTCTCGTTCTCCGGATATATACTTGTATGAAAGACGCGTGTCCGTCCCTGTATTCCCACGACGAGCCGCGAGACCCGTGAATATTCCATTCACGAATTGAGATGAGCAAAAGAAAAAGCCCTCGGATCCCTGTATTTAAACACGTTTGCACACAGCCTATGAGCATGGTTCCTCCGTATGAGAAAAAAAAACAACGAAGATTCCCGCGTTTCTTCTCCCCAAAACAGATAATACGCGACGATCGGTTTTGCACTGTAGAATTAGCCGATTATCCACTCAAAACGTGCATTCAACTTGTATATACAAGCAGTTGCAGTAACATTGTATATAACGGAGCAAACACATTGGCTCGTACATACAGATATATATTATCCATACCGCTCGTTTTCCGCGCACTCGCGCGATCGTGGTTGCGAAATTAAGTATTGCCCACAGGCGCGCATGGCGCGTGAAAGTTACTCTCCGAGTCTACATACATACTGAGGCTGCAATCACACGCTATATACCGTTGCATCGCTCTATCGCTGCTCCTGTATACATATATTACACACTGCGCACCAGTAGCTAGCAGCAGCGAGAGTATAGCCGCTCTCCGCGGGTCGTTGGTTCGTTCGGTATAAGCCATCTGGGCCCGATCGAGGAGAGAGATCGACGATCGCCGACCGGGCTTGACCGGGCTTTGCGTTTGGATTTCGCGGTACTGCGGATTAGACGGTAGTACTGGTAGTATAGTAGTTGGGGCAGCGAAAAGAGTACAGCGGGAAATAGCTCGAACTGGTTTATTTGCCGATGGATGACCAATGCATTGTATCTGCGCAGTTTGTTCGCCAGGCTACGAGAACAATTAACAAACGATGCGCGTCGGAGCAAAGGACCGTATTATATCATGGTCGCGTATATTATTTAGCAGCGGAAAATCGTCGCCGCGGCTAGGCTATTCGATTTTCTAGTTAACGTCTGTAATGTATCTCACGTGTACGATTGCGCGCGATACAAGCATTATATATGTATTATGTACGCGCCCATTATATATGTATTATGTACGCGCCCGATTATTCGGAAATCGGATGATGAGTCAGAGCGAGCCGATCGCTCTCTTGTGCTGGTATTATTATTATTATTATTATACCGGGTAGGGGTTCTCTGTCGGGCATTAGGTGTGTCGTGCGTACATTATAATCTCCGACCTCACCTTCGTCTCTCCCCCTTTCGTGGGCTATTATAAAATATTCGTAATAACCCACGGCACGAAGCATCTTCGATGCAGGGCGCGTGAATGCGGCTCGGTCGGGGCCCCTCTCGGGATGCTGACTCGGTGATTCTTTTTTGGAAAAAACGTGACGAGGAGATGGATGTGGCCGTCGGTATGGAGCGGGATGATTCACCCGAGTTGATTATTAATGAGCAGTCGTTTTTTTGTTTCTTGCTTCCTTCTTTGTTTTTTTTTTTTTTTTTTTTTTTTTTTTTGTAATTTCATTTTCTCTTTTAGAGGAAATTACAGTGACACGTGATTCGTATGGACCGTACAATGTTTTCAACGATGCACTTTCGTCTTTCAAACTATGTTTATCGTTCAATGGGTTTTCAGAATTGTACACCTATACCGTTTGTTTCTCATGAGACCGTAAATAATGTACGCCCATCCGTTTATTTTTCGTGGAGCACAATTATTACCATGCGTGTTTCTATATGGGTGGTGGGTGTATATTCTACGAATCCACTAAAATGACATCAGGACGCTCCCTCGCATCCGTCGACGGTATTATTGTTTGTTTGTTGGTGTCGCGAAGGCAACAACGTAATATACCTACCGTTTTACCATAACGTCACTTATTATGTAAGTGGCGGTGTTTTAAATCACAACAGGCTAACGCGACGAAATACATACACTTGCGTGATACCGATCGCTGCACGATCGGCTCATAATTCACCGAACATTCGGCATCACTATGATAAAAAAAACTAGCGCTTCAAAAGCCAAATCTCCATCGGCGTTCGGTCAAATCGGCCCCGAAGGCCTTACCGATCCCGGATCGAATCAAGGTATCCAAAAGCGCATTCAACACGCGCACTCCTTTTTTTTCTTCTTCACCCACCGCCCAGGGAGATTAGGAGAGCCAGTGACTGTGTCCAGACTTATATGTACAGTTTCCGTCTCGGTTGGCATTGTTTCGTCCATACCTTGGCCTTGGGGTCTCGAACGATGATTGATATTATGATTGCGCGGAACTCCCGCGCCGCGCAACAAAGGCGCTGAATATCATAGCTGGACTTTCGTTGTTCCATCGTTGTTTCGCGCACTCTCGAATGTCATGCAGGATGGAAAAGCCCACGGCGCACCGGCCGATCCCGCGAGACGAAGAAACTGAGAAAAAAAAGCGTCGAACGTTAAAAAAGTTGAAAAAGGGCTCGGCTCCGAAAAGTACTTCGAAAAAAAAAAAAAAGGTCGTATAAGATTAGGGTATACCTCGCTCGTATACACAACACACCCAAGCGTAACGCACACGCGCGCGCGCGCGACCGGTACAAGTACATAATCCCCCTCGACCCTCTGCATTAGCTCCAGCGCGCAGTCTCGCTCTCTCTCTCACCGAGACACGCAGAGGGGCCAGCATCGGCCCCGTGCGTGAGCGGAGAGAAAGAAAACGGCATTCCCTCCTCCGAGAAGACGGCAGCTTGTGTATTACGCGCGCGCGTCAGTGCTCCCTCGCTCGCTCGTTCGGTGAGTCGCGGGGCTCTATTGTAATACTTGTCTTGTATCATACGCGAGGCGCGGGGATTGTCAGTCGCGCGCGAGCCGTCGATCGCGGCGGTGTACTTTTTTTTTTTTCTTTTACCTCGGC
>JAPYYV010007926.1:0-13012 GCA_030522625.1 Copidosoma aretas | reverse complement strand
TATTAGAGCCCGGCCGGAAACTTAAAATTTTTGTGAAATTTTAAGAGAAATTAGAATACATGGTAATTCAAAACGGCAATTAGAATATTTCACAATACAATCAGAATACAGGTCTAGAATAATTTGTAAATTAAACTATCGTAGATCTTTTATTATTAGTTGAGTTGAATTCACAAATAGAGTGCACTGGAGGTTAATTGTTACAAAGAGAATAATCTACGATTAGAGTTGTAAGTAAAATTACAGACTAAGTGATTTGTATAATCCCGTGACAGATGGAAGGACTGCATAAGTTTGACCAAAACGACAGTGATGATGACAACATTAAGATCGAAAGACGCTAGAGTATAATCAACAAAACATGAGAGCTATAAGTTAGAGGCTTACACCTGACACTTAAAATTAGAAGAGGTAAATGAAGAGTATAAATTATAATCTCGAAGTTTTAAAAGTGACGCTTTAGACGACTAGAGGTAGATTAAGAATATATACAAATAAATCATTATGAGTTGGAGATAGACGTATATAATAAAAAATTTTAAAGAATTACAAGAGTTGCAACCAATAAAATAAGTAAAAAAAAAATATGACATGGATTAAAAATACAAAATTTTATATTTGTACAAATCACTTGTGGTTAGAGTTTACCAGTGATATATATAATTTTATTGGTATTGCTGCTACGTGTTCTAAAATAAATTTTAAGAAGTTATAAATAAGAGAAAGAGTTATGTAAGAAACATGATGGGAAATAGAATGGATGAGAATTATCCTGAAAGGACTTCAAGTACAAAAGAGTTCAGCGAATATTCAGAGCAATAGGTTTGGTATAATATAACTGAGCTGAACATGTTATTAACTCCGATAAAAGTAAAATACAGTGAAAAGAGGATGAAGAGTAGATGCTTTATTATTTATGCTTTGAGTAAACTGTTGGATACTGAAATGTGTTAAGAACAATGTTAAGCGCTATGTCTCTTCCAAACAGTAAGAGAAAAGAGATAAGCTTAGAGAAATTTAAAAGTACTGACCTTATTAGGGATAAAAAAAAAGAAACTAAAGAGATGTTTGGAGTTAATCGAATTTTTACTTTTTAGTGAAGTTTAAAGTTCTATACTTATAAGAAGAATAATTAAATCAATGAATTCAGAGAGAAATTTAATCTCTTCTGTTTCAGTTAGAAGTACAGGAAACGTAAGAGTTACCAAAGAAAGAGGTTAGATTCTGCGTGTAAACAGAGCGGTCACGGAGTTTTGAAGGAGCGTCAGACAACTGGTGTCATTCGCCCACCACTTGGATCACTAGACTAATGGGTATCTCGTAAATGCTATAATGATGATAAAAGAGGTAAGAATATCCTTTGTACAGGTTGTATAACAATTTTGAGCATATGTATCTTACTATATTCATTCTATTGCATGGTGAACTTATTTATTCTATTGCAATGTTATTTCATTGTTTCGATTTTTTTTTTGAGTTTTACAAATATAATTTATGAAAGAGTAAATCCAATTATAGAGCCAAATTGGAGTAGAAAATATGTATTTAAAATTATCTAAAGTGTCTGCTCCCAAAGACCTATCAGACATTTGGTTTCTGTACTGATGGATTATAGAGAATCGCTATTAGAATCAGAACCAGGGGATTATTTTCAAACAAATAAAGAGAATACTAATTTAAATCAAAGTCTAATTAAGTATAGGAACTGTACTTCTTGCTCTTAAAGTTTAAGAGCTCAATCAAAATTTTTATGCATAAGAGCTAAAGAAGAAGTAGCATTAATTTGAACCATTTTAGAGCATATTTTCATTGACAGGATAAATTTTTTAATCAATTGCAGACTATTAGACTTGATACATGACTCTAAGTTTCGGAGGAAGGTGATCTGCAATTGGGACGGTGAGAAAGAAGCCTACAAATACAGAGTTATATGCTAGAGATGAATAGAGTAATTAAAAGCCTGGAGAAACTTAGCGATAAAAAATTTATAGAGCTAAAGCTGAACAAAATGAATAAGAGTTCTATAAAAGTTTTATTTAAGAAGCTTACAGAGTTGATTGAGTCAGTCAATATGAATATCAGAGGTAAGAGAAATGGAATAATACTTTGATTGAATTAGAGTTTACGCTGTGGCGTATTAGATCTTGCGATGTATCATTAGAAGATTTAAGAAAACTATAGAAAATGCATTAGAGTGCTTTGTTAAATGATACAAATTTACAATTTAAAAATCTTTTAAAATATTATGTCATATCAGATTGAAGAGCAAAGTATAACAAATAATGAATTAAAGAGGTAACGAAAAGATAGAGTTCGACTTTTCTACCACATCATACATCAGAGAATAATAAATGGAAGATGTTAGAAAGAGCAGTAGAATTTTATAATAATATACTGTAAATTAGAATTATAATGCTTACACGAAACTTAATAAACAGTATTTAGGATCTGTAAACGCAGTTGTGCATTTTTATAATAAATTTTTACATAAAGGGATCGACTCGCTGAAAAATTTGTTCCAGAAGCAAGTTTTAATCTTGATTATTTTAATCAAAGGCAAAAATTTTGATTTTCAACTTAAAGATGTTAAATCAACGAGCAGGATCCTTTGGCATCTCGATTCCTCAAAACCTATCGAGCTTCAGATAATTAGATTAAAAAGAGAAAATATTGTCCACAAAGAAATACAGAGAATTGTAAAGATAGAGAATTAGAGAAAAATATATGAGAAAATAAATATTTAACAGAGCGTCAGATGTATTAGGAATATACATATTGGATAAATTAATAAATATTCAAATATATGGAGAGAACTCAAAATAGAAGCTTTGTTTGAATTCTGTGGAGTAAGGAGGAGAAAAATAAATTTTTACTACACGTATACCATACAAGCAATAAGCTTTATGAACAATTACAGAGACATCTATAGATATATTAGATTCAGAGGGAGAAAAGAGAAGATAAAGGACTAATAATCATTTATAAAATGTTCTAAGATTGGGAGAGAGGATAAAGTAAATGCTAGCTCAATGCAATAATTAGAGATTTTAGGACGGTCATTTTTATATGACGTAATAGCAAGTGTTTCTTTCGACACTATAAATATGGGATTTTGAATATTCAAGAGTACAGATGGTAGAGCCACTCGAGTATGTAAGTTGTCTCACTCTCTTCTTGGCCACTAAAATGTATGCTGTGCTGCATTGTGTTTGTGTCAGGCAATCGCTAAATAGACTGCTTACCAAAAATTTACTTAGAGAACACCTCTGAAATTAAAATCTAAAGGGAAGGTGAGATCCAATTCAACATCAACTGGCTCTAGAATAGACTTCTCAGACATGTAAGATTGCACAAATAAGAGGATGTATGAAAATGCACATTAGAGTTTTCACTTAAAAGTATAAGAACTAATTTTAATAGAAGGTCAGAAGACAATTTATATATTTTTGTAGATATCAAATTATACATCAAGTTTCATTATGTTTAAATAAAATTGGAATGATATATATCTAAAAAAAAAAATATAAAGTAATACATAACTTCTTTAATAGAGCATATATGTGATGCATAAAAAAAAAGGATCTAAGAAAGGTTATTTTATCGTTTTAAGAGGTATTAATGAGAAGAGTGGGTCCGGATTTTTAATAGAGTTAAATGTCTTTTCTTTCGTTAAACAAATTAAAATTCATTGGAAGTAAGTTATTCAAAATCATTGATTTTTAAGATAAAAGAAAATTTTGAATATTAAAAGTATACACACTAGAGCATTAAAAACTAAGAGGCTAACGAAACCTTAGAATGATTAATTTATCACAGAAGAAATAACTATATACAAATTAAACAGTAAAGTAGTTGGTGTAAGAGAAAAGCTACGGTTCCAAAGTAAAAGAATAGAGTTGGATACAAACATAAATAAAATAAAATACATATATGTTTTTAGGAGAGTCAAAAGAGTTGCTTCAATAATCATAAGATAATACTGATATAATCAAAACCAGAATTTACAAACAAATCATTGTGTAGAATATGTCTCTTAAAATTGAAATATCAGAAGTACACAATCTAATAAGTAAAGTATGTCAAGAGTCATTTTTCAGTTAATCTATCTGACGTACAAAGGGTTGAATCCTTATGTGAGTAACTGTTTGATTCAACAGTATGTCTGCAATTAAATGTGTGCTATGATAAATGGCAGTTAGAAACTTTAAAAACCGAATGATAATATAGAGGAGATGATGGATGAACCTAGAGAGAGAGTGAGAGTGAAAAATCAGCAATTAGAGTACACACATAGATATGACTTAAAATAAAAATAAAACATAGAGACTTGTTTAGACAATGTGATAATCAAGACAAATGTAGAGTGCTTCAAGTAAATACAAAAGAGAATCTAGCTGATATTATGACTAATACATTGTTACACTCAGAATAACACACTTCACTGAGAGATGAAATTCAAATTAGAGATATTACAAAGATAAATTAGAGATTCATTAAGAGATTTACTTTAAGTTATTATATGCTAATGCATATACTAATATTTTATTTGAATCTGTTTACAGGTGGTAACCATTAGCGCAAGTGAGGAGTGAGCTGAGTGGCAAAGGGAGAGAGTGTCGGGTTATAGGCTTCGCCGACTACGCTCACAACGCTAGTCAGTCATGGCCCCCCCTCTCTACACTTATATCCGTGCACGGTTATAGCTTACGGGCTGGCTGGCACGCCGCGCTGCGTGGCTGACGCTGTCTCGTAGAGTCCGTGCTCGTGAACAGACCGAGTAGCAGTACACATCGTGATACCATATACTTGTACATATATATATACGAGAGTAAGACGTTGAGGTGTTCTGTAGAAGTAGAGGTTAATACAATATAGAGAGAGCTTTAAAAAAAATTAGCACACGGGCTTTTTATTTGACCTAGTGTACTTCTCCCTGGCAATACCTCTCCGACATAGAGTTAAACTAGTTCCAGGGACTGTGTTACAAACATTTAACAATAAAATTGAACATTTTCCGCATAGAATTAGAATCCGTTGTGCATGACTAGTAATTATATGATTGGCTTCTAGGCATTGATGTTGCAGATGTCTTATGTGTGGTGCACAGGATTTTATTGTGATATATGAGTTACCATACCTTTGGAGAACACAATTTTTCACAATAATATCATATATAACTCGCTTATGTGCCATGCACATATTCAAAATTTCTGCCTTTTGAGAGTCGACTCATGGCTCGCCTTTAGTGAAGAGTGAAGCAAGTATGTTATCTCTCTTACACTCACGCGGGTCCTACAAGCCCTTCCTCAATGCGTGTGACGTGTGCCGTGTGACTTAAGTATAAGAGACATGAATATAAAAGTCAGTAAGATAGACAAAGTCAGACCTATAAGAAACACGTCACACGGCAAACTCATTGGGAAAAGGCTCTGAGGCACACTTATTTTAGCGATTTATTACTAGCCTCCAATGTCCTAAGAACAATTGTCAATGACTTTGAATTATGATAGCGGTATTGTGCAAGTGCAAAAAATATTTGTTCACAACTTTTTCTTCTAGGATCATTTAAATTGTAAAATTCTGATAGGGGATAAGAAAAGACTTGAACAAGTTAGCAGGAATTAATTTATTATGCATACGCGCACACATACATATGCAAACATTACCTACAGTGGCCGCACGTAGCGCACGTTTCATTGATCATGTATGCATGCACACATTTCTCTACAAATAAAAGGCGGATGTAATTACAAATTTGTTACTGAAAATATTTGAATGGTTTTTGTGTAAACGGAGTCATGGAGTCAGAACAAAAAGCATCTCAGTGGTCCATAAACGAGCAACAAGTACTTCTGAATTTTTTTTCTAGAGGAAATGATTCGGCGGCCAACCTAGTGGAATCTGTCAGCGAGAAAGAGGACGTAAAGTCCTTATGGAAATAACTTGCTATGAACGTATGTGATGTCGGAACGGGTCAAACGAATCAACAGTGTAAAGCTGTGAGTTTTTTTTTAGACAAGACCGCTGCCGTGCGCCGTATTCTGTGCAAGGTAGGCGTACACGGTGTCAATCACGGCTTGTATTTTTTTTGACGTGTACCGTGAACCATTACCGTGTACGATGCACACACACACACACATACACACATAAATGAGGCATTCCACGTAAACAAGAACAACAAAAAAAATCTTCTTTATCAACTTTAGGAGTCAATAGTACTCTATTATGAAAAACTATAATTTTTACTATAATTTTTTCAGACTTTTTGACTAACACTCTTGCCGTCAGCAGCGGTCACAATTTTGAAATTCTTTCTTCGACTGCGAACTTCTTGATTCCGGAGACAAATCCATGCGTGCTAAAAAAAACAGAAAAAATACACATTGAGCGCATTATTTTCGTAGAATACAATAAAAATATCAAAGCAATTTGTAGGTTTGTTTAACCCCTTGTTTACTAATGCTAAGTTTTAAAATCGATTGTTCAAAACATATGACATTTTTTTTTTTTAGCTTATTATATGCATTATCAAATTATTTTTGGTTTATGATAGGCGATGGTAAAATGTTGGCGCTAGAGGGTGCTTGATGTTAAAAAAATAGTTTCTACGTTATATCTTGTTCCATATGACGAAAAAATATGTGTAAAAAGTATTTTTTAATATGACTAAAGGTGCGTAATACGATCCTAGTATCGAATCGGGTACATCCAAAATGATGGATCCAATATGGCAGCCAATATTTTTAACATTATCAAATTTTTTAAATCAAAAAATATGACAATAATAGACTTTAAATTTTGGATCGAAAATTTTTCTTGAAAAATTAATGTAAATTACGTCATTTTCGAGAAAACAATCCGTTAATATTTGAAATTCTATGATTTGACAGATTTTAATAATAATAGGGAATATAATTGTGAATGTTCATATAGTATAATTTATAAGTGCCCCTTAGCTGTCCCTTAGCTGTCAGGTTCACTGACTATAAATCTAGTGTCAGGTTGATCAAATTCAAAATGGCAAATCTAAGATGGCGGCGAATATTTTTTAAATTACCGAATTTCGCATATTAAATATTACTACAATCTACGTAAAGTTTTATATAAAAAATGTTCTTTGCAAAATTTCCGTAAACTCTGTCATTTTCAAGAAGAAAATCTGTTAATATTTAGAAGTCTTTGACTCGAGAGATTTCGATAGTAATAGGTAATGCGATTAAAAATTTTTATACAGTATAATATGTAGGTGCCCCTTAGTTGCTAGGGTCACTAATTACAAATCTAGTCTCGGGTTGATAAAATTCAAAATGGCAGACTCAATTGGGCAGCTAGCATTTGTGTAAGAGACAAATTTTTCGAATGAAAATAGTAAGTCGTAGTTTTAATTAAATTATTAGTCATAATTTCAAAAGAGCTAGTACACACATATTTTTTTCTTTGTCTGTACATTATGTTTTGTGGCTCCTGATTAATTGCTTTTTTAATATGGCTAGTCGCTTGTTCACTAGCTCTCCTTGGTCAAATGGACTAGTAAACTTCGAAGGAGTGAGTGGAAAAAGCTATCAGACTTGTTTATCTATATATATGATGTAGCCATAAATATTGCACGCAAACCTGTGTTGATCTTATGGGATAAGGCAACTAGTGGACAGCCGTTCCATGATTGTCCACTTACTTCCTTTAATCTAGTGGATTTCCAGTAAGCAAGAACAACATGCGCGACAGCATACCAGTGTTGGATAAATCAATAGAATGGTGTACAGAGAGTAGACAAAAAGTAGCTCTTACTACCAAGATATTAATTCTATAATATACATATATCTTCCTATATTATATAGTTAATTTAGGTGGATCGTAAGTAATAGCCCCCCCCCCTGCCCCGCATTCGTTTTTTCATATGCTCGAAAGTAAGGTAAAAATAAGGTAAAAATATGCTATTTATTAATGATTTTCTATAGAATGTCTGACCCACCACGCCCCACCTCTTCCATCCACGCCCCCCGCCTTTTTTAGTTTGCCTCCCCCACAGTCTGCCCACTGCCCCTTATTTTGACCATAGCCCCCACACGTCCCTCCACGCCACGTCGTCTCGTGCCCCGCATTTCCGTTAGGTGATCCCTTACATTTCTCAGAACCCGCAAGGACTTAGAATTTATTCTTGTGTAATACATCCTCTTCTCCCACTGCCCCCCCCCCCTCCAGCCACGAATTTAAGCTATAGCCGAAGATGGCCGACGTCACTCGAAAGACACATTTCCGCCGAATTATCCCAAAAACAGACGAATTATTTCGATCACAGACAAATCCTTTCACTTAACCCCCTAACATCGTCGAACATTGACAAAAACAACCGATTACAGCTAAAGCCGCTCCATCACAGCCCCTCAGCATTTTCTGTTTAGCCTGTACCTCTTATTTAGCTTAGAGACAGAGACCCAACAATAAAACGTGACCATTAGTAATACAACTGATGAAACAGATAACGTAACACTTGTACACTCGAGTATAACAAAGTAAATAAAATATAACCAGTATCTTTAACAGCTACAACCAAATAACCGAATGGACTTGCCCACTTATGCTGTCCATTGACAGATCATATATTTACTAAGAGTGTAAGCAAAGAAGTATATTGGGTTACGAAATAAAGTACAAAGAATAATACCCTATATTATACCCTAAGAACACCCTATTGCAGGAATCGGGCAGAGCCACCGAATAATGCCTAAGATGCAAAAAAGACCAGATGTGTGCAAACCAAGATTGCGCTGTAGTTCATCAAACTATATCTGAGCAGTGATACGCTAAGATCTCCCAATCAAAAACCATGTTTTTTTCATACAAAATATGATTAGCAATATATTTTCGTGTATTGTACTTACTATATAGGTGTATTATACTTTCGATTATGATATAAATAGACAATGTTTGCTGGATAGCACATGTTTTTGACAAGGAAGAAAACCAATTAGATTTTAGGGCAATGAAGCTCCAAAGCAGTTGTTTATACAGATACTTACCCGTAATTCGCACTTTTTAGCTCAATATCTAATTCAAATATAATAAAATCAGAGCTCACGTTGACAAATAACGAAATAACTCTGCCGCTAATACTGTTTGTTAATAAATAATTTATTTAGTAATTCAGAATGTAAGCAGATTAGTCTATTGGGTTTCAAGATAACATGTATAGGATGATCACACCTTATTACAGGAATCGGACAGAGCATCCGACTTATGGACATGATGGAACGATAACCAGGCATGTGCAGACCATGATTACGTTATAGTCTAGCAAACTATAACTTAAATGTAACTTGTTAGGAATTCCTAATCAGGAACAATGTTTTTTTTCTACAAAATTTGATAAGCACTATTCTTCTGTGTAATATACTTACTACATAGATGTATTATAATGTCGATCATGATGTCAATAGACAACGTTAGCTGGATATCACGTACTTTTAACAACGGAGAAAACCAGTTAGACTTTAGGGCAAGTAAGCTCCATATTTCTATAACAGAAATTATGTGTTTTAATACAATGCTCTACTTCTATGTCAAAAAACACCAACTTTGTGTTACTACGGCGAAAAACAAAAAACGTGACTAATAGTAATACCAAAAAAAAAAACCGATAATGCATAAAATACACGTACACTTAAGCACAATACTTAATTTACATAAACCTAAACCTATGCACCTTAAACCAAATCACCAAACTAGCTCGCCCGATTACAATGATCATTTATTAATAATTTATCCACAAATTCAAAATAATTTTAAAGAAAAGCATAAACATAAATCTCTAGCTCCTTAAACTAAATATCCTAATATACTTTAACCTAATATCCGTTAAAAAACAAATAAGTGGAGACAAAACTATTTATTGCTCTTAATAATTGGGATATTGGAAGAGTGGAGGTTATTATAATTATTTTAGAAGTAATTATAAAATCGTGTATTTTTAGTCAGTCGAGAAGAAAGTGGCATAAATGTAGGAAAATTTTTTTTTTAAAACTTGGGCACCCATGTATGAAGTTATACTTTTCCGTCCAACAATATATGTAGATGTAGCTGATTACGCCAAAATTTGTTTGGTAATGATCCCAGCTTAAATTTTGAACTAATACGACGCAATAAAAATCAGATAATTCATCCCTAGAACCATATATTTTAACCTTAATAAACCAATGATAGAAAATATGATAGAAAATATTACTTATGGGGCGGATCCCCACTAGTATATATATGTGTATATGTACTTTTTAGAGACACCTTAATCAAAACTCTACATACCAAAAAGAAATCATTGTGGAATACGAGGTTGGAATCTCTTAAAGCGAGGATGTGGGGAACAATCTACAAAATAAAAAGATTTTTCGTAGTGTACAATTTACTTTGGATGCTAAATGTATATTTGCATTATTGCCACCTTCTCCCTTCTCAAAGTAACGTAATTAAAACGTGTCTTTACAAGTGGCACTAGTACGGATAATCCATCAACAAGCATCAAATTAGGCATTAAAACCAGCAGTAAGAAATAAGCAAGTGTAGTTTAAGCAGGATACTCACACATTATACATTAATTGATTTTAATGCGCCAATTTCGTTTACTTCGTATTTTGTAGCTGACAATGAGTACACTTGCTCGCCAATTCTGCTGACGCCAGTAATCGATGCGATCCCACAAACTGCTGCGTATACTAAATCTGCTGCCGTGAGACGCACTAGATGCATTGTTGAACTAACAATTGAAATATGGAAACAAGTGTGTCGCTCCATTAACAGCGAGAGTGTTTTTCAGTACACATCAAACTTTTCATGCAAGATCACTAAAGCAGTCGCTGTTTTTTACAGCTTTTTGAGACGAAAACAGTAATACAATTTAGTTTATTAAAAGTAAATACTCACAGTATGGCTACTATTCATACTAAGAGCATTGATATTCCAGAGTTGACATGCCACTTACTCCGCAGATCAAAGAAGGACCAATTGTCTATCGTCCCGATTAAGGTAATGAATATCAACTTAACCTACAAATTAGAAGAAATATCATACAAAACTATTTTGCTGAGTAAAACAAATAATGGTACGTGTACGCGCTCGCTCGATCGTTCGTCGACGAGTGCTGACGTATCGCCGCCACGCAAGCATCAAACTGCTCGATATAAACTGTTCTTTCACCACAGTACTGTTGATTGAAATGACTGATGTAAAGAGTTCGCACTCTAACTTCAAAATGCCTTAAGTATTAAGTATGGCCCGTACAGTCATCGAGGTAAGTTTTTGTTAGCCTCGTAGAACTATCGGCGCTCGCGACAAGTCTTGCATATTTTGTTAGCATATCACTTTTCTGTATCTTACAAAATTACACTTTTTTTTTGTTTATTCATTTTGCAACTTACGTTCCCTAAAAGATGTAAGTATATACTCATGATACATCACAAACACTAGTACTTTTTATTGAGTCTTAGGGCAATATGTTACTAAATAGTTACGATTGTAAAAAACATATTGTATTACTTATACATCGTTATAACATAACATTGTTATATTACAGAAGCAAAAAGAGAAAACAGCCTAGTAATACGTGAATATTTCTTTAACGTTCAAAGTTATCATACGAATTACTTTTTTCTTTTTCATTTATGTACCTCTTTTCATGAATGCTTCATAAAAGTGTGTTATGATCGTATTCATTGTACGCGAACACGCGATCGTTCGTCGACAAGCGCTGACGTATTACCACCATGCAAGCATCAAACTGCTTGATATTAACTGTTCTTACGCCACAGTACTGTTAATTAAGAAGACTCTTGTGAAGAGTTCGCACTCTAACTTCAAAGTGCCTTAGGTATTAGGTACGGCATGTACAGCTATTAATAGAATTTTTCGTAAGCCTTGCACAATTATAAGCGCTCGCGGTAAGTTTGGCGTATTCACTTTTCATGTTACATTTATATTACTTACGAAATCTTTATTTTTGAAGAAAAAACTTCTTTAGAGGCGCTGCGCACTTTTTGGGATGGGGAAAAAATGATAAACTTGCGTCAGGTCAGTCAGGTCACGTGATGCTGATCAAAAATTCGTAAGATTGAAGGGAGGGAGAGTAGACTGCGCCGGCGCGGGCGACAAGGCGTAGAAAAAGAAGCAATATTCCCCTCTCTTTCTACCGCGTGGGGAGAATGTTTCGAGAGAAAGTAAATAATATCTCCCTCTCTTTCTACGGTGCGGCGAATATGAACCAAAGTAGTACAGTGCCAGGCCTGTGGGTAACTCAACTCGAACCGTATACGTATACCTCCGTTGTTTTACTTCACCATGTACTAAAGCGTAAATATAGGTATAGTTTTCAGTTAGTTCGGTTAGAAAAAGTCCATTTGCCTTGCCCACTGCAGGCCTGTGCCTGTGTCTGCTCCTGCTGTTTCGATTAAGTGGCGCACACGAAAAGAATTTCGGATTCGTAGCTCGCTGTACGCTACTGTACAGTTGCAGTCAGCAGCTCGTCGCACTTAAACATATGTATATATGAATATATATATATATATATATATATATATATGTATACATTTAATGATGAATTTGGTTGAAAGATGTCAAATGATCGCAATCTTAGCACAACAAAATACAAAACTACTATTGATGCGGTCTTTATTAGACATTTAAATAAATTCGAGTCAAAATTGTTCATTTCTTACTTCAGCTACTATAATCCTATTTTATCAGTTTTCAAGATTGGCAATGATGATGCTGGTAATGATGATGGTGAAAGACTAGTTGAAATTATTGATGAAAGTTAATTTTTCGGAGAAATAAACTTTTTAATGTAAGATATTTGTAATAGCTCTGAAGTGTTGAATATTTTATGTAATATAAATTTTCATGCTTGTGTACGATAGCGCAATAAATAAATATTGTATTTTACCACATAAATTATAGTACTTTTATACTGATAAATAAAGCAATTCGTGCGAAATTATTCCCCAACTATTCCAAAATATTCAAAAAT